>JAOBSW010000974.1:0-92443 GCA_026214975.1 Gentiana macrophylla
ACTTGAATGGTTATAACGTTAGGCTAGGGTAAATTCGGTTAATCGAAAAGGGTAATTTGGGAAACCGGAGAAAGAAGCACGAGTGAACATAATCCAAACACGCACCAACGTCTTCTTTACCAAACAAACCCACCAAACTCCTTTTGATCATTTTCAACACTTTGGGAACTATAGGACACTAAAATACCCGAACTCATTGCCAAACTCGACTATGTTTCAAGTGTCGTGAGGTGAGCTCGAATACTTAGTACCTATCTGACTATCCCAACCCTAACATCATCATTTCTTTAAGCTCATTGCCTTTTTCAACCCTTTATTTCTATATACAACACAATTATTTGATTTGAAATTTTTTTTTTGAAATGAAACCCGAGCATCCAGCCCCACTGAGCTCCTCCTCTCCTTATAGCTCTAAAACTGAGGAAACAACAACCCGACTCAAAAACAACATCTCTCACCCCACACTTGCCTTGGCAAGTGTGGTTTAACAAGAGACTAAGTCCACTCGTAGGTCAAATGAAGGAATGTGACCAAAATAAGGCTCAAGCGGTAGGTTTTAAAGCTAAGTAACAAAACGGCTATAAAGCGAATGGTGGTCGGACCATTCTATCAAAAGGTGAGGGGGCTACGAAGGTCAAACATTCGGCTCAGGCTTATTTGGCTAAAGTAGGGTAAAAGAACACCAAAAGCTGTCATCCCGTGTTCCTACCAAGGCCAATCCTTCTATTTTCGCCTCGAAACTAGAAGTACAGGTGTGTAAAGTAATCGTGATAAGCATAACCGTCATCAAACGTGTACTAAAAAGTGTTCCATATCATGACAATAGAGACTCACCTTTGTGAGACATTCTAAGGCTAACAATCGTTTACCAACTCAATTGGGAAAAACATGCATATATCGCGGTGTTAAAACCTTGGAAAAATTTGAAAACGCCTAGAAATCGCTCAAGGCGAGTAACAACTAAGTTTAAATCACATAACGGCATATCTCGAGTATAAATCAAATGAAAACAAGCTAAGCTAAGTCGCCCCACCCCCACTTTGGTGAAACACCGTCCTCGGTGTGTAAGCGAAAAAAGAAGGAAATACTTAGCTTAGTAGCCCGAAAAGCGCGCGCAATCGAATCCCGTGATAGTCCCCAAAAAGCTCATCCCGATTCCCTGAAAGCATGATAACGAGAAACCAAACAAAGCATGCACGGACATAGTCCACGTGCCCAAAACATGCACAGGGGTGGGTACTATAAAATAGGGACTCGACGATGTCGAGAAAATTCGATCCACCAATGTAGCATCAAACATACACCCTCAAAAGGAGAACATTGCAGACTCAAACGCACAAAAAAAAAACATCATTATTCAAAATGATTTCCTTATTCCAGTGGGTTGCCTCCCACCTAGCGCCTTTGTTTTACGTCGTTGGCTCGACCAGATGACACTCACAAATCATAACAAACAAACTCAAAATGACTCTAACCCTAATTTTTCTAACACGCAAGCATAAAAAAATCATTAACCAAAATCTGAACTCAGGAAGACCAACAACTTACGATAACCAAACAATGCAAGAGCCACATAAATAGAATTCATGAGAAACTTACCCATCGAGGCTCTCGTTGCTAGAACTTCCCATCTAGAAAATCTCCGCTTGTCAGCTTTCCGGATCATCCTCTTCTTAAAATCACCCCACCACCGTGGTCTTTCCTCTCTATCACCTCTACGTCGCCCTCCACCCGGGACCCTTCAACTTAACCTCGTAGAACTCATCCGCACATAATGGAAGGGAGTAGTTATCCGGGACGGTATATCGAGATATGACCAATCTATCCGGGGTCAACATAATGGGCTCATCCACATGACCTCGAACCACTAGCGAACTAGGCGGCAGAATGAGCTGTCCCATCTTCTCCTCGGTTTCGAATCCCACTGGATCGACGACCTCAAATAAATCTATCGCACCTCTCGTCAAGGTGTCATGATGGTCATCGTCGGGATGTGGTATGGTAGACAACAACTCCACCTCCCCCACTTTACAATCATGGGTATCCTCCATGTCCCAGAGCATGGCAATACCAAAAGCTTCCGGCTCACCCAAAACTGAGGTAGGCTCCACTACACGTGGCTTGGCATACTCATAAAAACTCTCCACCGACTCTAATGGTACATCATCAACTAATGGAGATATGGGCGATCCCATATCAATCTCTTGCATCTCAATCTCTGGCTCCTCAAAGAATGTGCTCAAGTTTATTATGCACCCCTCCACGACATTGTCTTGTGGATTATCGGAAGGCGGTGTAATAGATAACATTTGCACATCTTCAATCTCCAAGTCTTGCAGCTCATCTTCATCCCAGACTGAATCCGTGCCATCACCAAAACAGTCTTGCTCACTCCTATAAATGGTGGGTTGCACCACGGACTCTACCAAAACATCATCATTTTTTAGATCACTGGTCGGAAGTTCACTCGGTAGAACTTGAAGCGATGCAATCAAATACTACAATGGGGGTGGCGGTGATAAAGCCAACTCAACCACTGGATCCTCAGGGCGAGCACCTCATTATAGCAACTTTACTCGTCAATATCACTATCTACCCGGACCGTTTCAATGAGGTCACGCCACCAACCTCAATCTCTTTTGTGTGCAAGACTTTTCTTTTTGATCCGGCATCCGGGCCTTAATGAGAGACACGATATCCACGAGACATCCAACATAGCTTGTCTCTCATATATGGGACCAATCTTCATTGGTCTGGGCATGTCCTATACTCCCATTGGAAAACTTGTCTTGAATCTCCCCAGCCCATTCCAAAACATCCGTGGCCTCTACACATAACACAAACATCCGGTTCAACCAATCGATCAATTGATGTGCCGACACTTCCTCATCCATAGCCATAGAAACCCTTTCAATCAGCTCATGAATAATACCAACTTCTCGTTCCTCTTCAGCATAGGCGAGGTCAATCTGCTGCAAGTGCTGATTTTGAGAGCTCCAATTCCACGGTTTGTTCGAGTCATAATTCTGATTATTTCCTTGTCCTTGATTTTGGCTCCAATTGTAGTCATGCTGGCTTTGATTTTGCCTGAAATCCTGATTATTCGGAGTGTTGTTCCGGTTCCAGGTCTGGTTGTCCTGATCCTGCCCCCAACATTGACTGTTTTGGTTGCCTCCCGCTTTCCGATCGATTCTCGGTTCCAATTGCCCTGCACTTCGCATCATTATAGTTCCCCTCATCATATCGATAATCGTCGTCCATTCCACATCCCATGGACGCACCCTGCTCTTGGTCATAAGTTTGATAATACTGATTTTGACCAAGCTTAGGTGCCCGAGGTTATAAGTTGTATTGTTTAGAGTATCCATCCATTTAAGCTCAAGCTGCAAAATCACAGAAAACAACACGAAAACAATCACGGTGTCTCGTCACCACCACCTCATCAATAGGTGGTGTGGCACTTCAGCAAAATATTTCCAACAAAATAAAACAGCAAGAAAAAAACGACCTAAGCCCAAGCTTTCGGTCAACGTGTGTGATATCAAAATGCTGCCAATCCCCGGCAATGGCGCCAACTTGATAAGCGGATTTTCTAGGTCCGGTCGATCAAGTAAAACTCGAAACCTTAGCAAAATCTACTTTCTAACCGGCGGTGGACCGGTCGATTGTAGGATAGTGCTTGAGGAGTCCGAGGTCGAACCCACGAGAGATTGGTTTTTGAGTACCACAGTTGACTTAGCACTTAGTTCAGTCAAGCAGATAGATATGAAGTTATACTATTGCATAAAAGAAAGATTACACTACTCGAAATTCTAAACAATTAAAAGAAGTATGGCCGAACTACGATCCAACGGATTACTTTACCTTAAACAGATTACCCCGGAGTGTGCCTTACCTTAATTCACCGTCTAACGATAACTCATAGGTGTCGAGTCCTAATTCTAGTGTTATTCAAACCCTATCGCGAAGCTCGTCAATCCTCCCTTTAGAAGACCGACTCACCTAACGTGATTAAGCTCTAGACTCGCTCGAAGAACCGATACAAACCCGTATTAGAGGCCGGACTTGATGACTAGGGCGCCAATCTAGTACGGGTAGGTGTCAAACTACTTTTCAAGTCCAAAATCTCTACGGTCCCGAAACCCCGTTCCCACACGTCGCCGCAACATACATTTATAAGCTAAGTGTGTGCAATGATGAACTAGGTGATCAATCTAGCTCAAAAACGATTCAAACAAGTTTCGAGATACGGATTATCAATTAGAACGTTTATTTACGCACTACACTACCTCCCGGTTCATCAATCTAACGGCGTTTCACCCGCCTTCACATAGTTCAACCATACGAAGAATGTAGCTACTCATAATCGAATCTAAGCAATAAAAACGGAAGAAAAACATCACAACAACAATAAAATAACAAAAGAACATACTTACTTTACTCAACTTGAAGGAGGTGCCAAATGTTCTTACAAAAGATCGATTTTTGTAAAGTGAAAAGTTACAGATCGAAGCTAAAAGTTAGTAGATCAAAGAGAGGATTGAATGAGGATTCTAATGATATAAAATACTTAGTCTAACTCTAAAAGACGAAGAAGACGCCCAAAATCTCCAAAAAGCTAAAAAGGGAAACTTGCTATCTACTTCTTCAACTCTGTCTCCCGTCTGTGTGTGAAATGAGCAGCTTTATATAGAAAGTCTTCTGTCCGTACGGATATCCGCCATGTCCGGCCGGACTGTTCTTGATTTTCAGTGTGTCGGACGGATGCATAGATGTCCGTCCCGATGAAATGCTCTTGTCCGTCGGAAGGCTGGTCCCGTCCGTCCGGATCGCTGCTCTGTCCGTCCGGGACGTAATTCTTCATCAAAGTTTTCCGATTTCGAAGAGAGTTAGCCATCCGGACACAACACCTTGTCCGTCCGGACAAACTTTTGCAGCCAAGAATCCATTTTCCGGAGAGTTAGCCGTCCGGATGAGAGGTTTTGTCCATCGGACAACCATCAACGCGACGCCACGTCAAGGTGTCCAGACGGGCGCCCGGACCCATGTGACCCAAAATCTTCACTTTTTTCACCTTCAACCTCCGTGTTTCGCCTCGGGCACTTCTAAACTCCATAATTTCTCGCCGGGCCCTCGAGACACCCTAGTCTCCGCATCCATATGAAAACAACAAGCAAGCGCGATAACCCTCGCAAACTACGGGTGCTCGGGAAAACGCAGTATAAAATGCTAAAATAAGGTCGAGTTCACGGAAAACCGCTGATCACTCGCCCGTGCAATAAAACCTCATTTAATACTCAAAATAGGGTCTAAACTCACGAAACATGCCGAAATGTGATAATCATAAATTGAAGCTGCATGCAGTAAATGTCTTTGTAAAGTTGGTTCCTATCAATGATGAATTTCCTTTGAAGGGCTTCTTTTGCTAAACTCATCCAAAGCGTTTAACCAATAAAGCTACACATTCTTTAAGTTCATGTGTTTCTTTCTTTGATGTAATCGGCAAAGTTACTTTGCTGGGGTGCAACCAGTGCAGTGAGTTTTTGTGTCTCTACCAGAGCACCATCTTCACCGTTCAATTCGAATTCATGAGCTTTTAATTGGGACATCAGTGTCAGAGTGTCAGTGCTTGCAAGATTTGTTGTTCCTCAGGATACGGATGTTATGATCTTCCATCTTTCAGGTAGTCCTCTCAAGATCTTCAAGCATACTTCTTTTTGGGGATATGTGTGTCCAAGCTGTTGCAGTTCACTGATGATGCTTGAGAATCATTGTCCATTTGATCTATGGATTCACGGTCTTCATTTTGAAGTTTTCAAACTTCGCTTTTGCAACAGATAATTTGTTTTCTTTAATCGCTTGAGATCCTTCATTTATCAATGATAGCTTGTCCCACATCTCCTTTGTTTGTTTTGCGATCTTTGATTCTCATGAACATGTTGCTATCTAGGGTGTTCAAGATCATGTCTTTTGCAACAAAGTCCAGGTTTGCTCTTCTCCTCGTCATCCTTGGTCCAATCCTTTTAGGTTTGTCAATTTCCTTTCCTTGATCTCGCTCCTATGCCTACCACGGTAGTGATTGTGATTGGTCCATCATTAATTACATCCAAACATCTCTTCATGAGTTCTTTGCAAGATGAGATAGCATTCTTATTTTATATTCATCAAAATTATTAACATAAGAAACAGGTACTTTTGACAAGAAGTTTGAGGAATCCATCAGTGCAAATGAAGATATAAATGTAAATGTATAGAAAACTCAGATTTGAAAACTACTTTGAAAATATGTGATCTCCTTGTTACCAGAAATTAGATCTCGAGCAGGTTTCGATACTAGAACACCGCTCGATACCAATTGTTGGTCCCAGAGAAGGGTGAAACTATAGTCAGGGGGGGTGGGGGTGGGTGAATGACTATAGTGGAGTTTCAAAAACTTTTCTTTTATTTAAAAGCTTTTGGGCAGCAGATAAATCCCTTCTTACTATGTTGTTTTCAAATCAGTTTAGACAATCACAGAATTAAGTTATGGTGTAGGCAAATTAAATAAATGCTGTAAAGTAAATTGCAGAAATTAAATTGACACAAGGCTTATAGTGGTTCAGGGTGGTGTAATCCCTTAATCCACTCTTCTCCTGTGATGATCGGAGGAATTGACTATTGTTTTCACAGATACAATAGTATGATTGTCCTTGGCTTCCCAAGCTTCACAATCTACAAGACTATCACTCCTTAACGCTGCAGTGACTTGGTGATTCGATCTTCCTTCGCGCTCTTGAGATCAAAATCCTTCAACAAACTATCATAGATTCAACTCCTTCTCGATTGCCTCCGATTCGATTTGCTTGATTTGATGTGAATGTGATTCACACACTTGGTTGATCAAACTCAGCCCCAAGTATGACTTTGTAGCTCGATATCCGAGTTGATCACTAGATGTTTCCTTGTAAGTTCAGAGAGAAGGCTTTTCAAATTGTGAGTTTTCACTTGATTTTTATGTTTTTTTCCACACTCTTCTCTACATCTGTCAATGCCTTCTATTTATAGCCTTGAATAACCTTGATTTTGAAATTCCGTCCGTTGGCTATATTAATGAGGGAATAATCCTTGATTTTATTCTTGATTCCCCTTAATTGCATTCTCCTTGATTTCCAGTGATCGGATTCTTTCTTCAAACGTATATGAAAATCCGTCCTTGATTGATCCTCTATTAATTGTGCATTTAATGCATGATCTTTCGAATCTTCAACGTATACTAAATCGGATCTCGTAAGTGTTACTTCGCTTGCGTTTTAGAAGCGGTCGAGTGATTCTTCCGACTTAGCCGTATTAGCTTTTCCTTCGCCGTTTCGTCTTTACTCAGCCGAAAGTGAGTCTGCTTTGCCGATTCACTGTTTTCTTCTTTGTTTCTGTTTGAGGAGAATCTTTGTACTTCACTGATCTTTGATTAGGGTGAGATCAGTGTACACCATATTTGAATATTAATGTACATCGCTTGTAGTATAACTTAGACTTGTCCAAGGTCATCACAGACTTCCTTGGTTACAAGTCGACCTTTAATGTCTGCGTGATTGCTTCTCTGCCTGGTGCCTGGTGGCTTCACTCTGCCGAATATCTGCGTTTTTGCTTTGCCGTCCTACCACTAGTACAATACTTGTGCGACTCAACTTATACAACATGTCGGACTCTAAGTAAAGACTTATACTGAGAATTCTAACTTATTTCAAAGCTTGCTATAACAATTTTGGTATGGCCATCATCAAAACATAAAAAAATGTTCCTAACAACCCCCCATCTAAACTTGTGTCAGCCTTTGCAAGGGACCAACAATTGGTATCAGAGCAGTGTTTCTTTAACAAGATATCATTTGCTCGTTATCTCCTCTAGTTGTTCTTATTTGAAAGCTCGATTTTCAATTAATCCATCTGTCGATCTTCACTCACTCACAATGGATAACAATCAATATTCAAGACAAATGCTTATGTGCAACATGGGATGATTTGACGAATACAAACGTCGTATGCAAGCATTTCTAGCGACTACTACTCATGATGAAATGATGGATGTACTCATTGATGGACCAATCCGGATCACCTATATGCAAACCGAAGGTGATGAGACAAGTTCGAGTTCCAAAACCCAAATCTGAATGGACTAGTGATGATCGGAAGCGAAACAATCTCAACAATGTTGCCATGGACTTTATCCTCGGAACCCTTGGCAAAGCAACATGTACTTGAAGGTGAAAGAATGCACAAGCGCTAAAGAAATGTGGGACAAACTTGATTAGTTTGTGAAGGAACATATTCAATCAAGGAAGGTCGGTTGATAGCCCACATCGGAAGGCATTCGACCCAATAAGGCTGAGATTTGGATCTCGCTTGGGCGAAACGGAAAATATTGTCGATAAATAAAAGCACGCCCCTGTTCATTAACATCCCGGAAATATTCCGCCATAGTTAGGGCGATCAAGCCAACTCTCATACGAGCTCCGGCGGTTCATTCATCCGGCCGTAAACTAGAGCCACTTTTGATTCTCGCAATATTTTCTTGATTAATGACTCGGATTCTTTCATTTCCATGTAAAGATCGTTTCCTTCACGAGCACGTTCACCTACTCCGCCAAATACGGATACGCCCCATGAGCTTTGGCAATATTGTTAATCAATTCCATAATAAGTTATTTTACCCACCCAGCTCCCCGAAGAGTCCTATTTTTCCTCCACGGCGATAAGGCGCCAAAAGATCTACTACTTTAATTCCTGTTTCAAAAATAGATAATTTTGTAGCTAATCGTATAAAAGCGGCGTAGATCTATGAATGGGAGATATTGTCCGAGTATCTACAGAGCCCTAAATTATCAATGAGTTCTCCAAGCACGTTGCAAATTCGGCCCCCAGTCGCTCCACCTACCGGAACACTTAGAGGAGCTCCGTGTCAATTACTTTCATTCCTCTCGTTAGGCCATCTGTAGCACTCATAGCTACACTCTAACTCGATTATTTCCTAATAATTGCTGTACCTCACAAGTCACATTAATTGGTTGACCAACAAGATATCTACGACCTTTAACTACTAGAGAATTATAAATATTCGGCATCTTGCCCGGCGGAAAGGCTACATCTAATCTTGGGCCAATGATTTGGACGATACGCACTAGTTTTTTTTCAAGCGCTGAAACCCCGGAACCGAAACGGAAGTAGTCGGATTTATTCTCATAATAAAGAAAATATGTCAAATTTTTGTGAAAATTATCGAATTCAAAAGAAGTATCCTGAGCGCGTGGATCGAGTTAATTCAATACAATATAGGAAAAGAGTCTATTTTCGAATTTAACCAATTTTTTTAGAATATCAACTGAGACAATGCTATTTAGATTATCTATTCTATGAAATTCGAACCCAACGCGATCTATATTATGATTCATTATTTGTACCCCACCAACTTTCTTTTCGATTTATTTAGACATATGGATTTGCATCTAGACTATTTGTTTTTTTTTATACCCTAACCTTTCATAGCTGAATTTTCACATCTAGGATTTACATATACAACATATCTGCTTTGTCAAGGAGGAATTTCTTATTAGTTATTAGTTAGTTCAATTCAAAAAAGACCAAGGTAAAAAAGAAAATTGGGTTATGCTTATATATATGAAAGAGTATACAATAATGATGTATTTAGCAAGTCAAGTCGCATGGTCTAATAATGAAAATTTCGATTAGTTGATAATATTCAGTTATTGGTTGGGTATTTTGTGAAAGATTCCTATGAAAAGTTTCATTAACAACTAATTCGTGTCGAGTAGACCTTGTTGTTGTGATAATTCTTAATTCATGAGTTGTAAGGAGGGATTTATGTCGTGCATAACTTTATTTGTACACTTTATTTATTTGTAAAAGACATATTAATTGTGATACATATAAACAATTAATATGTCAAACTCTAGTTTACTTTATGTCATAGACATAGACATAGATTGTACTTTTACTTTTTGCTTTTGTGCCGCCCACATCTACATACTCAAGTGGCCGCCCTAGCTAGCTAGTCTCTCTCCAAATTGTATCTATTTATACTCCTTCATTATCAATGAATAAAAGATAAGTTGAAGTTTACTCTTGTGTTTATCACATTCTCAAACTCTCTTCATGGTATCAGAGACTTACTGAGTTCTAAAATCCGCTGCAAAACTCAGTTCTTTTTCAGAAAAATGTCAACACTATCTGAAGTTTCATCTTCTTCAGTAGACTCACAGCTGCCTCAGCAGATTGGGATAACTGAACACTCTTCTTTTACAAATCATAAACTTGATGGTAACAATTACTTGCTATGGTCAAGGTCTATGAAAATGTATATCTCCGGCCAGGGCAAGATGGGATATCGTGCAGTTCCAAACCCGCCTCGCTTGAAACCGACCCCAAGTTTGAAGCATGGGACACAGAAAATAACCAAGTCATGACCATCCTCACGAGGTCTATGACAAAAGAGATCGATGAGAACTTCATGATGTATGGCGATGCTAAGGAAATGCAGGACAATGCCGAGACCTTTACTCAAAAAAGGACAATACATCCAAGTCTATGAACTCAAGCTCAGATTCAAAATTGTAGACAAGGGGATATGTCTCAGAACTCAATACTTTAATCAACTATCTAAGGCATGGCAACACCTAGATATGTTGGAAACTCACCCTAGAATGATGTTAAAGATGTCGCACTCTTTAAAGACATTATTGAGAAAAGAGAGTATTCAAATTCCTTCTTGGATGAATCCTACTCTTGATGATGTCGAGGTAGAATTCTTGCTACTAAACCTCTTCCAAATCTCAAATCCATGTTTCTTTGAGGTCAAACATGAGGAAAGCGGAGGAAAGTGATGTCTTGAACTTCCTGCCGACAACCCTATCAAGGTCTTCGCCTCTTTGAAGGTTAATGAGACTTACAGGAAGCCTCTTGAGAAAGCGGAAAGTCGTTCGTGATCACCGCAAACGCACAAATCACACCAAGGACAATTGTTGGAAGCTACATGGCAAACCTAACCCTCTAAAACCTCAAAACAAACCAGGAAAGTCAAGGCAAACTTGTCGGTGAAGAGGAGAATGACGAGAAGTTGAATGCTCGCTTTCTTTGCATTTAAAGCCTTTATTGCTCAAAGATCGGAAGGTAGCTCCCCACTTGAAATGGCCACTCATGCTAAAACAGGTATATTTTACTCACCTCTTAGTAATGAGACTTGGATTGTTGATTCGGGGCGTCTTCCCATATGACTGGTAATAAAACCTTATTACCCAATATATGCCATGCAACCAAATTCACGTAATTAAGGCTAGCGATGGTTCTGTTTCTTATGCAAAAGGTGTTGGGAAGGTTAAACTTACTAATCGATATATCTACTGAATGTCCTGTTTGTTCCAAAGTTAGATCAGAACCTTATATCTCACAAGAAACTCACTAAAGATCCGAATTGGACCGTTGTTTTTAATAAGAATCGGTGCACATTCCAGATCTTTCTTCTCGAGAAGTGATTGGGCAAGCTAAACCACCGCTCAGGATTGTTTGTGATCAACCCCCTTTGAAGAGAAAGATCGAAGACAGAATCCGCCTCAAGTGACTGCACTCAAAACTTGACAATATCATGTTATGGCATTATAGACTAGGACATCCAAGTTTTGGTTATTTAAAGTCTTTAATTCTGAATTGTTTAAAAGATGTAATCTTAATGATCTTCAATGTGATATTTGTCAATTTGCTAAACTCACCAAATCATGTATGCTAAGTTACCTCACTTGCCCTCTTCCCCTTTCACCCTAATTCACAGTGATGTATGGGGACCCTCAAGAGTGAAAAGTATAACAGGAAAAAGGTGGTTTGTAACCTTCATTGATGATCATACCAGAAACACTTGGTTGTTCTTAATGAAAGACAAAATCAAGTTGGACCTATCTTCCAAGAATTTTATCACATGGTCTCCACCCAATTTGATACTAAGATCAAGATCTTAAAGACCGATAATGCTCGGAATACTATGAGTCTAACCTCGTAACTTCTTGACTAACAGAGGAATTGTTCATATCAAGAGTTGTGTGGAAACACCTCAATGAATGGGGTTCAAAGAAAGAAAGAACAGGCATCTCTTTGGAAATGGCCAGATCAATCATGTTCACTACACATGTTCCTAAATACATGTGGGGTGAAGCTATATTGACTGCAACATATTTAATCAACAGACTTCCCAGCAGAGTGTTAGGTTTCAAAACTCCTCTTCAAACCCTGCTGACCACACACTCCTCTCTCATCTTATTACCCAATTGCCTCCAAAGATCTTTGGTTGTCTTGTGTTTGTTTATATCCATGCTCAACATGTAGTAAACTTGATCCTAAAGCTCATAAGTGCATTTTCCTTGGATATGCACAAGACAGAAAGGTTACAAGTGTTACTCTCCCTCTTGAAAAGAAATTTTACAATTCTATGGATGTGAAATTCTTTGAAAGGACTCCATATTACAAACAAACCTCATCGAGCGACATCGATGGAAACTCGACCGAGATTGAACTAAGTCCGTTCCTCAAAGAAACCATTTACCCTCAGCAGAGTCCTAACCACACGCCAGACTCATAACCTTCAAAGATCCTGCGGATACTCACATTCACATCGACCCTCGGCAGTCACGACCAGAGTCTGCCGACCCAGAGCTCTTGAACCGAACCTCAAAGCAACCCATCGAACGTGAGTCTGGCTGGACCTCACTTATTGACTCTCAAGCAGTCACATCTGCTTGAAGTGGATGAGACCTATTGCTCTAAGGAAAGGGAAAAGATCATGCACCGATCATTCTATTCATTCTTATTTATCTTATGATCATTTGTCTCTGTCTTTGCCATGTTTACACGGGACTGGACTCTCACTCTATCCCTAGAAATATTCGGGAGGCCCTTCAAAATGATAAGTGGAAGGCTCTTTGTTAAAACAGAGATGATCGCGCCTCCTGGATAATCATACTTGGGATCTCACAACTCTTCCAAAAGGCAAGAAGACAATCGGTGCAAATGGTTATTCACTATCAAGTACACCTGGCCGATGGCACTATTGACAAGTACAAAGCCGATTGGTAGCTGTGGGATTCACTCAAACTTATGGCATTGACTATAAAGAAACTTTTGCACCAGTGGCAAAGCTCAACACTGTCAGGGTACTAATTTCTCTAGCTGTCCAACTTGACTGGCCTCTTCATCAATTGGACATCAAAAATGCTTTTCTAAATGGGGACCTTACTGAGGAGGTTTATATGACTATACCTCCTGGTTTTATCAATCCTCATACTCAAGGCAAGGTGTGCAAACTGAGGAAATCTCTATATGGCTCAAGCAATCACCAAGGGCATGGTTTGGAAAAATTAACAAGCGTGGTCAAAGCTGCTGGATATCACCAATGCAATTCTGATCACACTATGTTCATCAAGACAACCAACCAGAAGAGGTCTATTCTTATTGTCTATGTGGATGATATCATCCTTACTGGAGATGACCCTGCTGAGATCCAACACTTGAAAGAACTGCTGGCAAAGGTATTTCAGGTTAAAGACTTGGGTTTACTTAAGTATTTTCTTGGCATGGAAGTAGCTAGAAACATCAAAGGAATCTCAGTCTCCCAAAGGAAATATGTACTGGACCTGCTGAAGGAAACTGGCATGCTGGGGTGCAAACCTGCTGTATCCCCAGTAGACCCCAGTCATACCCTGCTACATGGTGACATTGCTGTAAGAAAGGAACAATATCAAAGACTTGTAGGGAAACTCATCTACCTATCCCATACAAGACCGGATATTGCATATGGTGTCACCAGTTAGCTTGATTCATGCATTGCCCTCTTGAGCAACATTGGGATGCAAGTGAATAGAATATCTGCGGTATTTGAAGTCCACTCTGGCCAAGGGTTACACTTCACCAAGTCTGGCTGATAGATCCATCAAGGTCTATCTCGATCTTGATTGGGCTGGATGCCACATAGATAGAAAGGTCTACCACAGGCTATTGTTCCTATGTATGGGGCAATCTTGTTACTTGGAGGAGCAAGAAACAACCTCATCGTGGTCTAGAAGCGATCTTGAAAGCCGAACTCAGGCACTTGTTTTAGGCATTTGTGAAGCTCTTTGGCTCAAAAGAGTACTTCATGAACTTCAAAGAACCTATTCAAAGAACCTATCACACTCTGTTGTGATAATAACTCAGCACTATGCATGGCAGAGGATCCAGTCCATCATGACAAAACAAAACATGTGGACATTGTGAGACACTTTACGAAGGAGAAGATTGATGCCAAGATTATTCAACTCCAGTATGTTCCTCGAGAAGATCAAAATGTCGATATTCTTACCAAGGCTATTCCACCTCTTACGTTCGTGAGACTAAGTAGCAAACTTGCATTTGCATCAATATATCTGACCCAGTTTGAGGGGTGTGGAAATATATCACTCAAATGATCTGCTTTGAGGCTCAAAGAGGTGATCGGTGATCATTGATCCTCATGATCACAATGCAGACTATGTCGTGCATAACTTTATTTGTACACTTTATTTATTTGTAAAAGACATATTAATTGTGATATATATAAACAATTAATATGTCAAACTCTAGTTTACTTTATGTCATAGACATAGACATAGATTGTACTTTTACTTTTTGCTTTTGTGCCGCCCACATCTACATACTCAAGTGGCCGCCCTAGCTAGCTAGTCTCTCTCCAAATTGTATCTATTTATACTCCTTCATTATCAATGAATAAAAGATAAGTTGAAGTTTACTCTTGTGTTTATCACATTCTCAAACTCTCTTCAATGATCATACCAGAAACACTTGGCTGTTCTTAATGAAAGACAAATCTGAAGTTGGACCTATCTTCCAAGAATTTTATCACATGGTCTCCACCCAATTTGATACTAAGATCAAGATCTTAAAGATCGATAATGCTCTGGAATACTATGAGTCTAACCTCAGAACTTCTTGACTAACAGAGGAATTGTTCATATCGTAGTTGTGTGGAAACACCTCAACAGAATGGGGTTCTTTGAAAGAAAGAACAGCATCTGGCTGGAAATGGCCGAGATCAATCATGTTCACTACACATGTTCCTAAATACATGTGGGGTGAAGCTATATTGATTGCAACATATTTAATCAACAGAGACTCCCAACAGAGTGTTAGGTTTCAAAACTCCTCTCCAAACCCCGACGACACACACTCCTCGCTCTCATCTTATTACCCAATTGCCTCCAAAGATCTTTGGTTGTACTTGTGTTTGTTTATATCCATGCTCAACATGTAGTAAACTTGATCCTAAAGCTCATAAGTGCATTTTCCTTGGATATGCACAGACAGAAAGGTTACAAGTGTTACTCTCCTAACTGAAAAGAAATTTTACAATTCTATGGATGTGAAATTCTTTGAAAGGACTCCATATTACAAACAAACCCATTGAGCTACCACATGATGGAAACTCGATTGAGATTGAACTAAGTCTGCTCCTCAAAGAAACCATTTACCCTCAGCAGAGTCCTAACCCACAGCAGACTCATAACCTTCAGCATCCTGCGGATACTCACATTATCGACCCTCGGCGATCTGACGACCAGTCTGCCGACCGGAACCTCTTGAACAGAGTCCTGCTGGACCTCGACTTATTGACTCTCGGCGATCTCTTTGAAGTGGATGACAGAGACCTATTGCTCTAAGGAAAGGGAAAAGATCATGCACTGATCATTCTATTCATTCTTATTTATCTTATGATCATTTGTCTCCTGTCTTTGCCATGTTTACACAGGACCTGGACTCTCACTCTATCCCTAGAAATATTCAGGAGGCCCTTCAAAATGATAAGTGGAAGGTCTTTGTTAAAACATAGATATTCGCCTCCTGGATAATCATACTTGGGATCTCACAACTCTTCCAAAAGGCAAGAAGACAATCAGCTGCAAATGGTTATTCACTATCAAGTACACTCTTGATGGCACTATTGACAAGTACAAAGCCGATTGGTAGCCGTGGGATTCACTCAAACTTATGGCATTGACTATAAAGAAACTTTTGCACCAGTGGCAAAGCTCAACTTTGTCGGGTACTAATTTCTCTATTTGTCCAACTTGATCGGCCTCTTCATCAATTGGACATCAAAAATGCTTTTCTAAATGGGGACCTTCTTGAGGAGGTTTATATGACTATACCTCCTGGTTTTATCAATCCTCATACTCAAGGCAAGGTGTGCAAACCGAGGAAATCTCTATATGGCTGAAGCAATCACCAAGGGCATGGTTTGGAAAATTAACAAGCTGTGGTCAAAGGCTGCTGGATATCACCAATGCAATTCGATCACACTATGTTCATCAAGACAACCAACCGTAAGAGGTCTATTCTTATTGTCTATGTGGATGATATCATCCTCACTGGAGATGACCTTTGAGATCCAACACTTGAAAGAAGCTGGCGGCAAAGGTATTTGAGTTAAAGACTTGGGTTTACTTAAGTATTTTCTTGGCATGGAAGTAGCTAGAAACATCAAAGGAATCTCAGTCTCCCAAAGGAAATATGTACTGGACCTGCTGAAGGAAACTGGCATGCTGGGGTGCAAACTTGTCTTGTATCCCCAAGAGACCCAGCCATACCTCGCTACATGGTGACATTGTTGTAAGAAAGGAACAATATCAAAGACTTGTAGGAAACTCATCTACCTATCCCATACAAGACCGGATATTGCATATGGTGTCGACTGTTAGCTTGGTTCATGCATTGCCCTCTTGAGCAACATTGGGATGCAAGTGAATAGAATATTTGCGGTATTTGAAGTCCACTCTGGCCAAGGGTTACACTTCACCAAGTCTCATTGATAGATCCATCAAGGTCTATCTTGATCTTTGATTGAAATTTGGATGCCACATAGATAGAAGGTCTACCACAGGCTATTGTTCCTATGTATGGGGCAATCTTGTTACTTGGAGGAGCAAGAAACAACCTACTGTGTCTAGAAGCAGTGCTGAAGCTGAACTCAGGGCACTTGTTTTAGGCATTTGTGAAGCTCTTTGGCTCAAAAGAGTACTTCTATGAACTTCAAGAACCTATTCGAAGAACCTATCACACTCTGTTGTGATAATAACTCAAAGACTATGCATGGCAGAGGATCCAGATCCATCATGACAAAACAAAACATGTGGACATTGACAGACACTTTTACGAAGGAGAAGATTGATGCCAAGATTATTCAACTCCAAGATGTTCCTCGGAAGATCAAAATGCGATATTCTTACCAAGGCTATTCCACCTCTTACGTTCAAATGAGACTAAGTAGCAAACTTGCATTTGCATCAATATATACTGACCCGATTTGAGGGTGTGGAAATATATCACAAATAGATGCCTTTGAGGCTCAAGCAGGTGATCGGCATCGCTGATCCTTATGATCACAGCAGACTATGTCGTGCATAACTTTATTTGTACACTTTATTTATTTGTAAAAGACATATTAATTGTGATACATATAAACAATTAATATGTCAAACTCTAGTTTACTTTATGTCATAGACATAGACATAGATTGTACTTTTACTTTTTGCTTTTGTGCGCCCACATCTACATACTCAAGTGGCGCCTAGCTAGCTAGTCTCTCTCCAAATTGTATCTATTTATACTCCTTCATTATCAATGAATAAAAGATAAGTTGAAGTTTACTCTTGTGTTTATCACATTCTCAAACTCTCTTCATTTTTCATAGTATTTTTCAGTAGGAGAGATTGTGGAAGATGAGGCCATTGATAGTAGATAGATGTTTAGAAAGGAGTTCTTCAAGTTTTCAGTGAAAATCAGAAATAGGGTTTGTAATTTGCAAGAGAGCGTAAAGATTTCTGAAAATCTTTAAGTCTGGTTTATATAGTGTGATTTGGGTAGTGTGAACGTGGTTTGAATATGGAAGGATTTTCTGACATCATGGCGTGATTTTGTGTATGTGAATTGCGATATTCGGGCGTAATGGGGGAGTGGTTTGAGGTAAGTAATGATAGAGCCCGGGAATCGAGGAGTTTTCAATTCGAAAAATAATACAATTACCTCCATGATCATAAATTGATCTCCACATGTGTAATCTTTCACAGAATAATCCTCTATAATTGCCTTATTCTCCACGTGTAATCAGAATTGATTTTGTTCACACTTTTAATTTATCCAAGTCTTTATTTCGGTGAAGTGCCTTGGCTGGTCACTTAGCCGATCAAATGGGTTCTTCATTGAGCTGCTCCATTTAACTGTTCCTAACAATCAGTTAAGTTACCTTCACTGGATACCAGTGCCTTGCCTGCTACACCTCCTGTAACGGCAAAGGTTGTATCAGTTGATGAAGTCACTTAGCCGATTACTCCAGTTGGCCGCTCCTTGATACTTAGTCAATTTCAATCATTCCTAACTTTCGATTCTTAACATACTAAATCTTTCATAAGCGAGTGGTTTTAGTGAAGATGTCGGCCAGTTGATCTTGATGAGGTATGTATTTTAGGATGACATCTCCTTTTCAACATGGTCTCACGATAAAATGGTGTCTCACATCAATGTGTTTTGTTCTCGAATGCAATCGATTTTCATAATAGATATTGCACTTGTGTTATCACACATGATTGGAATTGTTTTCTCTTCCATTCCATAGTCCCTTAGCTGTTGTCTTATTCAAAGTACTTGAGCACAGCAGCTACCTGCTGCTATATATTCTGCTTCAGCTGTTGATGTAGATATGGAGTTTTGCTTTTTGCTGAACCAAGAGACTAGTCTGGTTCCTAGCATTTGACATGTTCCAGAGGTGCTTTTTCTATCTATTTTGCATCCAGAAATAGTCGAGTCTGAATATGATATCAATTTAAATCCTCCATCTTTTGGATACCAAATTCCAACATTTATAGTGTTTTTCAAGTATTTGATTATCCTTTTGGCTGCTAGAAGATGTGATTCTTTTGGTTGTGCTTGAAATCTTGCACACACTCCTACTGCAAATGCTATATCAGGTCTACTTGCAGTTAAGTATAATAAGGATCCAATGATTCCTCTATACATTTTTTCGATCAACATCCTTTCCTCGCTTCATCTTTTCCAAGTATGACTCGCACACATTGGTGTGTCTCTTTGTGCCACTTGTATCCATCCCATACTTGTGTATCAGATCTCTTGTGTACTTGGCTTGACTAATGAAAATGCCATCCTTCATTTGCTTTACTTGAAGGCCAAGAAAATAGTTTAATTCTCCCATCATGCTCATCTGAAATTTGCTCTTCATCAGATTAGCAAATTTTTCACAAAGCTTTTCATCCTCTGATCCAAAGATTATATCATCAACATAGATTTGAACCAGCAATGTGCTTGCTCCTTCCTCTAGTTTGAATAGAGTCTTGTCAATAGTTCCCTTGTTGAATCCATTCGTGATCAGAAATTGTGATAGTGTTTCATACCAGGCTCTAGTTGCCTGTTTGAGGCCATAGAGGGCCTTCTTGAGTTTGTATACTTTGTCTTCTTTTCCTTTGATTTGAAATCCAGGAGGTTGTTCTACATAAACTTCTTCTTCCAAAAGTCCATTTAGGAATGCACTCTTGACATCCATTTGATAAACTTTGAAGTCTTTGTATGCGGCAAAAGCTAGAAAAAGTCGATTGCTTCCAATCTTGCTCATTGGTGCAAATGTTTCATCATAATCTATTCCTTCGCTTGAGAATAGCCTTTTGCAACTAGCCTTGCTTTGTTTCGACAACAGTTCCTTGCTCATCCATCTTTTCTGAATACCCATTTTGCACCAATGATGTTGGTTATATCAGTGCATCAACAAGTTCCCGGACTTCATTTCTTTCAAATTCATTTAGTTCTTCTTGCATTGCTATGATCCAATCTGCATTTTGGATTGCATCATCTATGGTCTTGGGTTCCACTTGTGATAGAAAGCAAGTTAGCATGTGCTCCAGGTTGTCTTCACGGTTCTAACTCTGTGTGAATATCTCCAACAACTTGTTCTTCGAGGATGGTCTCTTAGCCAATTTAGATCTGGTTGAAGTTGTTCTTCACTTGGTGCTTCCATGCCTTCATGCTTTGAGCATGAACTTCAACTTCAGTGCTTCTTACATTTGTATTGATATGTGGCTCCTCTTGATTTTCAAAGTGATGATTCGAGGATAGTATTTGGTATGGTTGCATTTGTATAGATTTCCTTCAGGTTTGCTTTTCTTCTTGGTCTTGAAGATCTTCACCATTTGTATTTGGTTCATAAAAACCACATGTATTGATTCTTCAATCACCAATGTTCTTTTATTGAGTACTCTGAATGCTTTCTTTGGTGTCCGAGTATCCCATGAAGATTGCTTCATCACCTTCTCATCAAAGGTATGCATTTGGTTCTGTTTAAGACAAAACATTTTGATCCAAACATATGAAAATATGAGATATTGGGTTTTCTTCCATTCCATATTTCATATGGAGTCTTTCCATGATATTTGTTGATGATTGATCTGCTTTTGTGTATGACATGTCGTGGTTTTCTGCTTCACCCAAAATCTCTTTGGCAAGCATGCTTCAAACAATCATTGTTCTAATCGCTTCTTTGAGAGTTCTTTTTCTTCTTTCTCGCTACACCATTTTGTTGTGGAGTGCTCTGAGATAGTTGATGTAGTACTCCATTTTCTTCACATGAGGTTTCGATGATTTCATTTAGAAATTCGGTGCCTCTGTCTCGATCGATCTTTAGTTCTTTCTCATTTTGGAGTCTTCTCGGCAAATCTCGGCGACTTTTGAGTGTCTCTTTCTTCTTGTTCATGAAAATGGTCCAGGTGTACTTTGAGAAGTCATCCACCACTACAAGGGTGTATTACTTACCACTCACACTTCATGGTGTTTGGTCCAAACAGTCCATGTGTAATGAGATGTAGAACTCTTGTTGTAGATTGATAAGGCTTTGACTTGAATGAACTTTTGATCTGTTTTCCTTTTCGACATGCATCACATAGACTTTCTTTCTTGAATGTGATCTCGGCAAACCTTCAACTAACTTGTTCTTTGATAGTTTGTTGATGGTCTTGAAATTTAGATGATTTAGCCTTTCGTGCCAAATCCGACTTGTAGATTGTTTGTTTTTGACCACAGACATGTTTACGCCTTGGTCGTTTCTCAGTCCACAACATACATGTTGTCTTGTCTTCACCTGCAAGAAACCTTTGTGTTGGTTTGGCTGTGAATCACTTTGCATCCTTCTTTGTTGAAGTGAACATTGTAGCCTTTGTCACAAAATTGACTGATGCTCATCAGATTGAAATTTAGTCCCTTGACATATGCCACATTTTGAATTTTCAAATTGTTCTTGAGTATTATGCCTTCCCCCTTAATCTTGCCAGGGTTTTCTTTGCCTCCAAATGTGACTTTGGGTCCATCAAAAGCCTTGAAGTCAGTGAGCCATTTCTTGTTTCCTGTCATGTGTCTGGAACATCCACTGTCTATGTACCAGACATCCTACAAAAAAGATTAATTAAGTTTAGGTACCCAACACTGTTTGGGTCCATACCTGTTAGCAATCATGCCTCCCATACCAAGTGTGTATCCAAAAGGTCTTCTTTTTGGATAATTGAAGTCATCAACTTCATATGTATAAGGCATGGCAGAATAGCTTCTAATATTTTTGCTGAAGGTATTCTGAAACTTTTCTCCACCTTTTGGTGCATTTATATCCTTCGTCACTTTCCAATATGTAGTAGGAAACCTTTCATGCTTCAAGTGTCTAGGAACATATTGTTTTTTCTTAACCACATGATGCATTTTGTGGAATGGTTTCCTATTGTATTTTGTAGGTGCAACATTCCAATCATCCTCTGAAGGGTAAAGTCTGCCTTTACCTTTCAGATGGCTGTTGTTCATGATTGACTGGAATGAGGATTTAGTCTGCTGTTTCACTACACTAGGTTTTGACTTCACCGGAACAGGATGATCTGTTGGAACTATGGTCTGTCCCTTTCTAAATTTTGATCCATTAATGGTCTTGAATTTAGAATTGTGTTGACCATTATTCCTACTTTCATCCTGACTGTTGTAGCCAAGACCAGATCTGGATCCAAACCTTTTTGAGGGTTTGTAAGCTGGTGCTTTTAGTGGTGCAGTGGTTACTTTTACTGGTGAGGAGATTTTCTTAACTGATCTGTCAATGACAGATGTATGATCATCTACTTTTTGTTGATCATTTAAGTAGGTCTCCTTACTGGTTAATTCAGCTTTTGCTTTATCCAGTTCTTTCTTTAATTTCTTATTTTCTTTTCTTAGATCCTTGCATTCCTTTTCCAGAATTTCATGATTCTTTTCAATTTCATCAAATTTAGTCATGAGATTTCGGACTAGGTCTCTCTTGTATCTAATGGAAGAGTAGAAGATTGTGCAAAGGTCGGATGTGGATATATTAGATGAAGAGTAAGAGCTAGATGATACCTCGATTCATCGATTCTTTAGCCATTAGACATAGGCTTGTTTCTTGATGTCGAACTATCACTTTCATCTTCATCCAATTCTTTGGTCATGTGGCATATGCATGCTTTCTCCTTTTCCGAAATGCCTTCTTCTTCATCACTATCATCCGAATCATTATCGATGATTCTTCATTCTTCTCAATTTGGATTACGCCTTGAGTGCCTTCTTGCCTTTCTCTTTTCAAATGCTTTGTGTTTCTTCTTTTCATCATCTTTGTCATTTTCTTCAGGGTAATCTGCCTTGAAGTGACCTTTCTTGTTGCAGTTGAAGCATCTGTATTCATCATCCTTCTTCTTCATGTCTCTGTTTGAGCTTGACTTCTTGTTTGATGATTGATAAGCGGATTTTCTAGGTCCGGTCGATCATGTAAAAACTCGAAACCTTAGCAAAATCTACTTTCTAACCGGCAGTGGACCGGGTCGATTGTAGGATAGTGCTTGAGAGTCCGAGGTCGAACCACAGAGATTGGTTTTGAGTACCACAGTTGACTTAGCACTCGATTTGAGTCAAGCAGATAGATATGAAGTTATACTATTGCATGAAAGAAAGATTACACTACTCGAAATTCTAAACAATTAAAAGAAGTATGGCGAACTACGATCCAACGGATTACTTTACCCTTAAACAGATTACCCCGGGAGTGTGCCTTACCTTACTTCACTGTCTAACGATAACTCATAGGTGTTGAGTCCTAATTCTAGTGTTATTCAAACCTCACGTGAAGCTCGTCAATCCTCCATTTAGAAGACCGACTCACCTAACGTGATTAAGCTCTGCACTCGCTCGAACAACCGATACAAACCCCGTATTAGAACCCGGACTTGATGACTAGGCGTCAATCTAGTACACGGGTAGGTGTCAAACTACTTTTCAAGTCCAAAATCTCTACGGTCCCGAACCCCGCTCCCACACGTCGCAACATACATTTATAGGCTAAGTGTGTGCAATGGTGAACTAGGTGATCAATCTAGCTCAAAAACGATTCAAACAAGTTTCAGATATACGGATTATCAATTAGAACGTTTATTTACGCACTACACTACCTCCCGGTTCATCAATCTAACGGCGTTTCACCCGCCTTCACATAGTTCAACCATACGAAGAATCTAGCTACTCATAATCGAATCTAAGCAATAAAAATGGAAGAAAAACATCACAACAACAATAAAATAACAAAAGAACATACTTACTTTACTCAACTTGAAGGAGGTGCCAAATGTGCTTACAATAGATTGAATTTTTGTCAAGTGAAAAGTTACGGATTGAAGCTAAAAGTTAGTAGATCAAAGAGAGGATTGAATGAGGATTCTAATGATATAAAATACTTAGTCTAACTCTAAAAGACGAAGAAGACGCCCTTAAAATCTCCAAAAAAGCTAAAAAGGGAAACTTGCTATCTACTTCTTCAACTCTGTCTCCATCTGTGTGTGAAATGAGCAGCTTTATATAGAAAGTCTTCTGTCCGTACGGATATCCGCCATGTCCGGCCGGACTGTTCTTGATTTTCCAGGTGTCCGGACGGATGCATAGATGTCCGTCCGTATGAAATGCTCTTGTCCGTCCGGATGCTGGTTCTGTCCGTCCGGATGCTGGCTCTGTCCGTCCGGGCGAATTCTTCATCAAAGTTTTCCCAATTACCATAGAGTTAGCCATCCGGACACAACACCTTGTCCGTCGGGACAAACTTTTGCAGCCAAGAATCCATTTTCCAGAGAGTTAGCCGTCCGGATGAGAGGTTTTTGTCCGTCTGGACAGCCACTGAACGCACGTCCAAGGTGTCCAGACGGGCGTCCGGACCCATGTGACCCAAAATCTTCACTTTTTTCACCTTCAACCTCCGTGTTTCGCCTCGGGCACTTCTAAACTCCATAATTCTAGCCTGTCGGGCCCTCGAGACACCCTAGTCCTGCATCCATATGAAAACAACAAGCAAACGCATAACCCCGCAAACTATGGGTGCTCGGGAAAAACGAGTATAAAATGCTAAAATAAGGTCGAGTTTACGGAAAACCGACAGTCACTCGCCGTGCAATAAAACCTCATTCAATACTCAAAATAGGGTCTAAACTCACCCGAAACATGCTCGAAATGTGATAATAGTGGGCTGAACTGTACAGAAATGTACTATAAAGTTGGTTCCTATCACCACCCCACACATAGCCTTTACTCGTCCTCGAGTAAATTAGGCGTTCAAACAATACCAAGGAATCAACTTTACGGTACATGCATGCATTTCAAAATATCGAGGTGAAAAGAACTTAGTTAAGTGAATGCATTACTTTGACTCTACTGGATCATGACACGGAGTGAGTGTGTGTTGAATGACGACGACTTATGCTTAATACGATTTCGGGCTTGGAATACCGGACAAATGACTTTACACAATCCTGTCCTTCCTAGAATCTCCACTAATCGGGACTAACCAAGGTTGAACACGGTCCAGCAGGACTTGAATGGTTATAACGTTAGGCTAGGGTAAATTCGGTTAATCGAAAAGGGTAATTTGGGAAACTGGAGAAAAGAAGCACGAGTGAACATAATCCAAACACGTACCACGTCTTCTTTACCAAACAAACCCACCAAACTCCTTTTTGATCATTTTCAACACTTTGGGAACTATAGGACACTAAAATACCCGAACTCATTGCCAAACTCGACTATGTTTCAAGTGTCGTGAGGTGAGCTCGAATACTTAGTACCTATCTGACTATCCCAACCCTAACATCATCATTTCTTTAAGCTCATTGCCTTTTTCAACCCTTTATTTCTATATACAACACAATTATTTGATTTGAAATTTTTTTTTTTGAAATGAAACCCGAGCATCCAGCCCCACCGAGCTCCTCTCTCCTTATAGCTCTAAAAGCGAGGAAACAACAACCCGACTCAAAAACAACATCTCTCACCCCACACTTGCCTTGGCAAGTGTGGTTTAACAAGAGACTAAGTCCACTCGTAGGTCAAATGAAGGAATGTGACCAAAATAAGGCTCAAGGTAGGTTTCGGCTAAGTAACGAAAACGGCTATAAAGCGAATGGTGGTCGGACCATTCTATCAAGGGTGAGAGGGGCTACGAAGGTCAAACATTCGGCTCAGGCTTATTTGGCTAAAGTAGGGTAAAAAGAACACCAAAAGCTGTCATCCCGTGTTCTACCAAGGCCAATCCTTCTATTTCGCCTCGAAACTAGAAGTGCAGTGTGTAAAGTAATCGTGATAAGCATAACCGTCATCAAACGTGTACTAAAAAGTGTTCCATATCATGACAATAGAGACTCACTGTGAGACATTCACAAGGCTAACAATCGTTTACCAACTCAATTGGGAAAAACATGCATATATCGCGGTGTTAAAACCTTGGAAAAATTTGAAAACGCCTAGAAATCGGCTCGAAGACGAGTAACAACTAAGTTTAAATCACATAACGGCATATCTCGAGTATAAATCAAATGAAAACAAGCTAAGCTAAGTCGTCCCACCCCCCACTTTAGTGAAACACCGTCCTCGGTGTGTAAACGAAAAAGAAGGAAATACTTAGCTTAGTAGCCCGGAAAAGCGCCGCAATCGAATCCCGTGATAGTCCCCAAAAAGCTCATCCCGATTCCCTGAAAGCATGATAACAGAAACCAAACAAAGCATGCACGGGACATAGTCCACGTGCCCAAAACATGCACAGGAATTGGGTACTATAAAATAGGGACTCGACGATGTCAGAAAATTCGATCCACCAATGTAGCATCAAACATACACCCTCAAAAGGAGAACATTGCAGACTCAAACGCACAAAAAAAAAACATCATTATTCAAAATGATTTCCTTATTCCAGTGGGTTGCCTCCCACCTAGCGCCTTTGTTTTACGTCGTTGGCTCGACCAGATGACACTCACAAATCATAACAAACAAACTCAAAATGACTCTAACCCTAATTTTTCTAACACGCAAGCATAAAAAAATCATTAACCAAAATCTGAACTCAGGAAGACCAACAACTTACGATAACCAAACAATGCAAGAGCCACATAAATAGAATTCATGAGAAACTTACCCATCGAGGCTCTCGTTGCTAGAACTTCCCATCCAGAAAATCTCCGCTTGTCAGCTTTCCGGATCATCCTCTTCTTAAAATCACCCCACCACCGTGGTCTTTCCTCTCTATCACCTCTACGTGCGTCCTCCACCCGGGACCCTTCGAACTTAACCTCGTAGAACTCATCCGCACATAATGGAAGGGAGTAGTTATCCGGGACCGGTATATCAGATATGACCAATCTATCCGGGGGGGGTCAACATAATGGGCTCATCCACATGACCTCGAACCACTAGCGAACTAGGCGGCAGAATGAGCTGTCCCATCTTCTCCTCGGTTTCGAATCCCACTGGATCGACGACCTCAAATAAATCTATCGCACCTCTCGTCAAGGTGTCATGATGGTCATCGTCGGGATGTGGTATGGTAGACAACAACTCCACCTCCCCCACTTTACAATCATGGGTATCCTCCATGTCCCAGAGCATGGCAATACCAAAAGCTTCCGGCTCACCCAAAACTGAGGTAGGCTCCACTACACGTGGCTTGGCATACTCATAAAAACTCTCCACCGACTCTAATGGTACATCATCAACTAATGGAGATATGGGCGATCCCATATCAATCTCTTGCATCTCAATCTCTGGCTCCTCAAAGAATGTGCTCAAGTTTATTATGCACCCCTCCACGACATTGTCTTGTGGATTATCGGAAGGCGGTGTAATAGATAACATTTGCACATCTTCAATCTCCAAGTCTTGCAGCTCATCTTCATCCCAGACTGAATCCGTGCCATCACCAAAACAGTCTTGCTCACTCCTATAAATGGTGGGTTGCACCACGGACTCTACCAAAACATCATCATTTTTTAGCTCACTGGTCGGAAGTTCACTCGGTAGAACTTGGAAACTGATGCAATCAAATACTACAATGGGGGGTGGCGGTGATAAAGCCAACTCAACCACTGGATCCTCCAGGACGAGCACCTCATTATAGCAACTTTACTCGTCAATATCACTATCTACCCGGACCGTTTCAATGAGGGTCACGTCACCAACCTCAATCTCCTTTTGTGTGCAAGACTTTTCTTTTTGATCCGGCATCCGGGCCTTAATGAGAGACACGATATCCTGAGACATCCAACATAGCTTGTCTCTCATATGGGACCAATCTTCATTGGCTGGGCATGTCCTATACTCCCATTTGGAAAACTTGTCTTGAATCTCCCACCCATTCCAAAACATCCGTGGCCTCTACACATAACACAAACATCCGGTTCAACCAATCGATCAATTGATGTGCCGACACTTCCTCATCCATAGCCATAGAAACCCTTTCAATCACTCATGAATAATACCAACTTCGTTCCTCTTCAAAGATAAAGCGAGGTCAATCTGGCCGCAAGTGCTTGATTTTGAGAGCTCCAATTCCACGGTTTGTTCGAGTCATAATTTCGATGATTTCCTTGTCCTTGATTTTGGCTCCAATTGTAGTCATGTTTGGCTTTGATTTTGCTCGAAATCCTCGATTATTCGGAGTGTTGTTCCGGTTCAGTCTCGTTGTGTCCGATCCCGCCTCAACATTGATTGCTTTGGTTGCCTCCCAGCTTTCGACCGATTCGGTTCCAATTGCCCCTGCACTCATCTATTATAGTTCCCCTCATCATATCGATAATCGTCGCCCATTCCACATCCCATGGACGCACCTCGCTTCTTGGTCATAAGTTTGATAATACCGATTTTGACCAAGCTTAGGTGCCCGAGGTTATAAGTTGTATTGTTTAGAGTATCCATCCATTTAAGCTCAAGCCGCAAAATCACGTAAAACAACACGAAAACAATCACGGTGTCGTCACCACCACCTCATCAATAGGTGGTGTGGCACTTCAGCAAAATATTTCCAACAAAATAAAACAGCAAGAAAAAAACGACCTAAGCCCAAGCTTTCGGTCAACGTGTGTGATATCAAAATGCTGCCAATCCCCGGCAATGGCGCCAACTTGATAAGCGGATTTTCTAGGTCCGGTCGATCAAGTAAAAACTCGAAACCTTAGCAAAATCTACTTTCTAACCGGCAGTGGACCGGGTCGATTGTAGGATAGTGCTTGAGGAGTCCGAGGTCGAACCCACAGAGATTGGTTTTTGAGTACCACAGTTGACTTAGCACTTAGTTCAGGTCAAACAGATAGATATGAAGTTATACTATTGCATAAAAGAAAGATTACACTACTCGAAATTCTAAACAATTAAAAGAAGTATGGCCGAACTACGATCCAACGGATTACTTTACCCTTAAACAGATTACCCCGGGAGTGTGCCTTACCTTAATTCACCGTCTAACGATAACTCATAGGTGTCGAGTCCTAATTCTAGTGTTATTCAAACCCTATGCGAAGCTCGTCAATCCTCCCTTTAGAAGACTGACTCACCTAACGTGATTAAGCTCTAGACTCGCTCGAAGAACCGATACAAACCCCGTATTAGAACTGGACTTGATGACTAGGGCGTCAATCTAGTACACGGGTAGGTGTCAAACTACTTTTCAAGTCCAAAATCTCTACGGTCCCGAAACCCCGTTCCCACACGTCGCCGCAACATACATTTATAAGCTAAGTGTGTGCAATGGTGAACTAGGTGATCAATCTAGCTCAAAAACGATTCAAACAAGTTTCGAGATACGGATTATCAATTAGAACGTTTATTTACGCACTACACTACCTCCCGGTTAATCAATCTAACGGCGTTTCACCTTTTTCTTAGATATTTGGCATATTACATATATAACTTTTGACATAATTAAAAATACACTTAACCTAAAAAAACTCAAGCAAAGATGCCTCCTTTCTAGTCGTTCTTTCTCCTCTCATTCTCTGTTCTTTCCTCTCACTCCTACTCAAAGCATGATATTGTTGGAGTTGGAGACTTGGGGAATAATGATGATGAGATTGAGGATTGAACTTGAGAGTTGAGACTTGAGAGTATTGACTATTGAGTGTTGAGTTGAGTGTTGAGCATGACATTGATTTCGTACTTTGGGTTTTGGATACTACGTTTCATTGATCTTTTGACACAATTTACAAGTTTTTACTTGATTTTTATGTTTTATGATCATAGGATGTAAAATTTAAATAAGATAAGTATTAATTTTTTCAAAAAAAAAAAACGCTGGCGCGCGCTGGCGCGCGCCTAGCGCCTCAGGCGCTAGCGCCCGAGCGCACCGTCATCGCCTAGCGAGTTTTAGAACACGCACCCACCTGAATCATCTGTTAAGGTCGGAGAATTGATAGTACCTGATTGCAAGAGACTGCACGCTTATCAAAATTGGATACTCAGCTCCATATCAAATCAAAGATGTCAGTTAGCAGAAATGGAAATCACAGAGAAATGTGTGTTTGATCTTTATAACATCACTCATTTATCTGAAATGATCAACACTAATGAATTTTTGAGCAATGGATATGCGTTGATCAGAGACCGTCATTGGAAGAAAACTGCAGTAGGAGGAAGCTCTAAGAAAGATGACAATGATGATGACGATGATGATTCACAGGGAGATCCTAATTTGCAAAGAGGAATTCTTGCATCAATTCAAGAAAAGAAAACTGGAGATGATAAGGACACTGATGACATTGAAGATACTTCTGAAGAAAGTAGGGGAGATTCAGACTCTGAAACTCAGTCTGAATATGAGAATGAAGAAAATGAAGGTTATGAGTCCCCAACTGGATATCAGTCCCCAACTGACCAAACTGTGCATGAGATAGCATTGGCTGAAGCTGAGAAGGCTGGTGAAGAATCTAATGATGATTTCAATGTTCAGATATCACCAGTTAGAGAAATTGACCAGTCAAGTCTAGAAGAAGTAAGGAGACAATCTGAGGAGAGGAGAAAGTCTGTGGAATACAATTAAGAACTCAAGGAGATTGTTTCTTCTTCCCTTAAAGAAACAAAAGTTGCTGAAGCTGGAGCAGATAAAACTGAAGTGCAAAAAGCTGAAACTGAAAAAGACTTTCCTACACAGGTTGATATTATCATGTTTTATCACAATGAGCTGATCTACATTCAGAAAGATGATATCAGTTTATTTGGAAAAGTGTTAAAATCCTTGGAAGAAAGCAAGACTGTGAGGACTAACATGGAGAAAAGATTGGATAATGTCAGAAGCGAATGTCAAAACACTTTGATTGAAATTTGCAAACAACCATTGAGAATGATTCAAGGAAAGCAAAAACTACAGAGCGATGGGAAAGTATTCTCAATAACTTGGTTGACAGAATGGCTTTAATGGAGAATGGAATGAAGGATTCAGTTGTTGCCCAGATCATATTGGCATCAAACCAGCAACATCTCAACTCCTATATCAAGAGTTTGATCGATAAGAATGATGTCAATAAGGGGGAAAGTTTAGATATGTTAAAAGTCAATGCGCAAGATATGCCAAAAGTTCTGGAATGCATTGATGCTAAACTGGTCGAAATGAAGAAAGCTAGACGAGACTTTACAGATGAGGAAATGGAGCTAATTGCAAAATTTTCAATTTTTGGTCCCTTGGAAAGGCTAACACAAGTTTAGAGGGGGTGGTGAATAAACTTGTCACAAAAAACTTAACTGAGAACTTAGTCTAATGCAGATTGATTAACAATTAAGGTTCAGTTTTAACTTGTGTTGGAGTTGAGCTGACAAAGCTGAGTTTAAGTCAGACTGACTTATACAAAACTAAGTCAACCGGCGGCGTATATAGATTTTAGCCTTTATCATCGATCTTGTTGATTCTATATGAAAAAGTCAGTGTATGCAAAAATGAATTTCGTGAATGTCGGTTTGTGAACTCGTGTATGCCTATAACAATCGGGGCGATTTGTATCTTTGTATAAACAATAATAAATGCTGTAAAATAAATAACAGAATGTAAATGCTTAAAGTAAGTAGAGCAAGAATTATAGTGGCTCCAGGTGGTGTAATCCTGTCAGTCCACTCTTCCCCTGTGATGTAAGAGGAAAATTCCACTAGAACTCCTTGGGATACACTGTTACAAAAAGTCCTATATGAAAGTCCTTGACTAATCACTATCTAAACAACTAAAGAACAGGTTGTTTGGCTGCTCTGCAACTGCTTGAACCACTGGTCCTTAGAGGGTTGTATTGCCTCTTCACCAACTACCTCCACAAACACAGTCTACCCGACTGCAAATGTCACAACTGTCCTTGGCAACTCCTTGACCGGATTGCTTCACAGTCTAAGCCTTTGTTTAAGAATCAAAGTTAATAAATTGATTCTTGCTTGTGGTTCTTCAAAGTGTAGAAATCTGGATAAGATCGATGTAGCTTGAACACTTGAAGAAATTCTAGATATGATCTTGTTGAGCGCAAACAATGATAGTAATTCGAATGAATGAGACTTGTGCACAAAATGCTTGTAATCTTGTTAATTCTTGGTTTTTATACTTAGTGCAAAGTCCTCTATTTATAGTGTGAGGTCCAACGTTCATTTCGTTTGAATTCGATTGTATCAACGTCTATCTTGTAACGGCTATTTTTAGTGACCGTTCTGACTTGTCAGTATTTCATCCAATAGAGTTGCTTCCTTTACAACGTTTGAATGTACTCTCAGTTTGTTGGATGACCTACTATAAAACTGAGCTTCCTGATCAATTTTATCTTTGAGTAGTCGGTTTCGATTTACTTAATCGACTTAGAGCATTAACTGAGTTTTTACTCTTCTAAAAATTCAAGATACTTAAATATATCGATTTTATGTGACTGAATCAGATTACACCATTCCTTATAAAGATCATCTAAGATATCATTGTCCTTATGATACATAGGTCTTCTACAAGATCCATAAAGTCAGTTCAGGCTAGCACAAACTTACATGAATTCTAACTTTACAGTCTCAGCTTAAAATTTTCAGAACTGAGTTTGAACCCTAGTTCTTCATTCTTCCTTAACTGACTATGTGTCCTTCAGTTCTTCAAATACTGAGTTTGTTCCCTCAGCTTTCAGTTATAGATAAGCCAACAGAGTCTGTGTCCCTCAGCGAACTTACCTTTTTCAGGTCTGAGTAAACTTCAGTTCTTGGGTGTACATCTTTAGTCATAAGTTTAGTTCTAGTTATCTAAGTGATTTCCAGTTTCTTAGATGATTTCCAATTTAAGTTCTACGACACTTCTATCTATTACAGTGCTTGTCTGATGTAACCTATAAAATTATCAGACTCTAGTAATACCTATACATTCAGTTCTAGACATCTTTTAGCTTTCCACTATAACAGTTAGTCAGCACTTCATCAGTGGAGTGTAAACAAACATGTTCTTGAATAAGATGAATCATCATCAAAATTAAATTTATTCCCAACAATTTCCCCCTTTTTGATGATGCCAAAACCCTCATTAAAAGAAAAGCTTAAAGATAAATACAATGTAAAATTGGAAACTGGATTTCATTAAGAATTCTGCAAAAACTGGAATAGTTACACAGTTGATAAAACTGAATTAAAATCTAAGCATTTCTTTGTGTAAATTTGAAAATTTTCTTCTCTTTATCATGAAGTAGATACGCATTTTCTAGCTTTGAGTCTTCCTTGGAGAAGGTTTTGAGATAGTCTACTTGTCAGTTTATGCTTAGAGATTCGTCATGGGGATTGATCATTGTTATGCTGGGTGCGCTCACTTAACAGATAAGTTATTGACATCAACAATCTCAAAATGACTAAATGAAACTGAAGAATTGATGGAACGGAATTTATTCTAGAACTGATGCTTGAGGACAGATTTATCACAATCTACCAAGTATTGTCCTAGAAGATAACATGACAGTATACTTTCAATTATATTTTTATGACACTCAAAATGAGGTTCAAAATCGCATGAGTAAATTTCCAGATTCGACTTGATTGAAATAAGTAATTTTAGAACAGTTGATGATACTTTTAGATAGAAATCCTTATGCTAACTTTTTTAAGAAGTTGAAAGGATATAGTTTTGGTACTATTGTGGTTTTTAAGAAGTGAACATCTTTCTTATTAGTTGGGTCAGGGGCAAGAATAGGAAAGACTATTTCTGTTGGACTTATTTCTATGTTTTGATGATGAGTGCCAGACTAGCTGTTATAGTGCAAAGGCAAAAAGATGTCTAGATCAAATGTATAGGTTTATTGGAGTTTGATTCATGAATAGGTTTGATCAAACAAGCACTGTAATAGGCTGCTGATTCATATCAGCAGACTGGTCAAACATCAGTAGGGTAGATAGGTCAGTAGACTTGTCTGGAACCTGCTGAAGACTGAAGGTTGATGGCTCAAACTCAGTTACAGAAGGCTAAGGGATCAAACTTAGTAATTTAAGTCAAGGATATGGAATCAGAATTTAGGCAAGTCTGTGATGACCTAAACTGATTACATATACTTTGTGAAGAAGGTCTAAGTTCCATAAGTTGGATGATGTTTGGAACTTGGTTATATTTAAGAAGGTGTAATCTAACTTCACAATTAAAAGTTAGATAAAAGAAATCAGCTGCATTATATTTTATACACAACAAATTAATGTTCATCAGACCGATTGGTATCTCAACAGATCGATGAACTCTTTGATGATATACCTCGATTAATTCAAGATTATATTGGAAGATTACATGGATAAGTGATGACCAACTACCTCGACTTATCAAACAAATCAAAGGTCGAGTTCAAAAGACGTTGGGATGATTGAGTTTTAACCATTGGATATAAGTCAAAGGTGGATGTGATCAGATTGTCAAAAAGGAATTTGACAAATGTCGACCCTATGAATAGTGACGAATGCAAATCGATGGGACAAAAACAAGGAACGGTTACATTTGAATTTCAAATACAAGTCACATGCATTCCTGCCTATAAATAGAGGACTTTTAACTTAGAAACATGATGATGATTTATGAAATTTTGATAAACTAAAAAGAGGCAATTCTGAGCTGAAAAACACCCTGCTGAACTTACTGAACTTCAAGCTACTGATCCAGAGAAATTCTTCAAGTGTATTCTACATTCAAGCTACCTCAAGTATACACACTTGAAGACTGCAGCTGCTGATTAAATCATCCTAATCAAGCTGCTGCACCTGAATCATTTATTTGATTCAATATTTATTTTATAAAGAACCTCTTGAAGACAGGTGAAGCACTGTTTGTGTGAAAGATCATGATTGTGGTGGAGTGGTGAAGAGGCAATCCTACCCTTCAAGGACCGTGGAAGACTCAGAGCAAGCAATCCTACTGCTCCCGGCCATTTGTGAAGCCATAGTTATTGGTGAAGGACAAGCAACTTAGGAATCTTTTAAAAGCTACATCAAAGATCTCTAGTGAATTTCCTCCAACATCACAGGAGAAGAGTGGAGTGACAGGATTACACCACCTGGAACCACTATAAAATCTGCCTATTTACTTTCAGCATTTACATTATGCACTTAGTTTATCTTTACACATCAACCTACTGAATCTAGCAACTGAAATCACACACACACACACACACTACTGAGTATCTAATACTTAGTATCATATTTAACAACAAGTATTAAGGCTTAATTTTGATATAATTCCACTGCACAAATTCAGCAAGCTTGACTATCGATGAGACTCACTGTTTATCGGCCAAGCTATCGAGGATCAGCAGACTCATCAAGTATCTCTGCAGTTGAAGTTGCAAAATTTTTTAACTCCAATGTTTTAAGTGTTAAGTTTATTCACCCCCCCCCTCTAAACTTAACCAAAGCCTTTTCAAGGACCAACAATTGGTATCGAGAGCAAATGCTTACATTGCTCAAGAAATCCTACTTGTTGTGCTTGTGAAAATTCTTTGAAACTTTCCTTCAAGTTATCGATTTTCAAAGACTTGCATCATGGACAACACTCAAAGATGCTAGCTAACTATCTTTGATGTGCTCTCTAGATAGATTTGATGAGTATAAACGTCGAATGCAAGCTTATCTTGTCGCAACTCATGATGAGATGATGGATGTACTAACCGATGGACCTTTGGAGATTACCAAGGCGGATGGTGGGTGATACAACCGAGTACATTCTAAACCAAAAGAGAATGGAATGCGAGAAGACGGAAGAGAGCAAACCTCAACAACATTGCTATTGATATCATTTACAGAACCTTGGATAGCAATATGTACATGAAGGTCAAAGAATGCAAAACTGTAAAGGAACTTTGGGACAAGATACAGTTGATCTGTGAAGGCACTGATGCAATAAAGAAGAACAAGATCAGTGTGGTTAAAAAGAGGTTTCAAAAGTTCAAGATGCTACCAAATGAAACCATTGAGCAAATGGAATCAAGATTTAATGCAATCCTGGATGAACTTACCCTGCTGAGTGTAAGTTATTCAAAAGAAGAAATAAACACCAAAATCTTGGAAGCATTACCTGCAAAAGATGTTTGGAAAATGAAGGTGACTGCAATAGAAGAGATGAGAAAGCTGCATGAAGAAGACACCTTCAAACTATTTTCAGATCTTAAGGCTTATGAATTTAGCAAAAAGCTGGTACATGAGACTGAAAAAGAAGAGCCAAAGACCACTGCATTGGCTGCTTCACATCAGGAAGAAACATCTGGAGGACAAGATGATCTGCTGGATGAGATGCAAGAGCAGATTGCCCTACTGAGCAAGAAAATCAGGATGATGAAGACTGGAAAGGCCCTTTCAAGAAATTTCACAAAGAGGCCTACTGAAAGAAAGAAAGAAGAATCAAAGAAAGACAATGACTATATGTGCTTTCATTGCAAGAAACCAGGACACTTCAAACCTGACTGTCCTGAGTTAAAACAAGGCAAGGAACCTGATTATCTTTGCTTCAACTGCAAGACGCATGGACACTTTAGACCTGATTGTCCAGACCTACTAAAGACCAAATGTCAACAAAGAAGACATGGCAAGAAGGCTATGGTTGCTGAAGATGAATCAGGGTATGAAGTGGAATCTGAAAAGGGAAATGAATCAGATGACACAAAGATCAAGTTGTCGATATGGAAGATTATTCTTTGATGGCCAACATGGATGAAACAGAGGAGGTATACAATTCTGTATCTATCAATACTCCTGCTGGAAGTGATTGTGAATCAACTTGTGGTTCAAATCCTAGAAATTCTGACAATAATGAGACTTTGGATGCCATCCTTAATCAACCGAGGATAATACAATCTGGTTTTGAGATTGTGAAGGCTGAAAAAGAAGCTCTTGAGTTAGAAGTTGGAAGATTGAAAGCTGAATTAAGAGCTCTCAAAGGTAAGGAAAAAGATGTTGGATGAGAATCGGTGTAAGATCAAGCGATCATCCAGCTGACCCTCGAATCTCTTTGAACCATCTTGCTCCTCTACTGCATACAAATCTGGAAAGCCTTATAGTGATAGAACAGGGCTTGGATTTGGAACTCAACAATCCAAAAAGAGTGGATCCAGTAAAGTTACTGAACCTAGCACCAGAATTGGTCCTATGTTTGTACCTACACAAGATCAAACTCCAAGTAAGGTTGCTGAGGCAGTAAAACCTACTGAGAATACTTCAAGGAAGCAAAATCAGAAGTCTAAGAAGTCAACAGTTCCTAATAAAAAGATCAAATCCAAAAATAGGACTGCTGGACCTTCTAGACCTACTAATAGCAGACCTGCTACCAAGTCTGCTGGACCACAAAAAGGTAAAGGTCAGAAATATTCCTAGGATAAGAATCCTAAATCTAAAAATGTTAATCATTCAAGGGATACTTATCTCAGGGGGAAAGGTAGACTGTTCCCTACTGATGATGATTGGAATATTCATGTACCTGCTGATAGAAACAATCAGTATAACCATACTGCTCGGGTTTCACCTAAGCAATGGAATCAGCAAAGGACTCAGCATAGGACTTATAAAAGGCCTGACCAGGGACCTCAACAGACTCCATATTATAGGGTTGTTCCTAACAGACAGCAAACAAATGGTTATACTAATGCTTCTAATACCAAAATTCACTTCAAACAACATTATAAACCAAAAGGCCAGAAAACATATGTGAATCCTACACAACCTACTGTAAGGACATATGGTTGTGTGGAACACATGTATGAACCAAAGTATGACACTTTCAGGAGAAGACCTTATGGAAACTTACCAAGGGTCATGCTTACTACTGACCACTATGGACCCAAACAGGTTTGGGTACCTAAAATGTATTAACTTTGTTTTGTAGGATGTCTGGTACTTTGACAGTGGATGTTCCAGACATATGACAAAGAATAAGCACTGTTTGTCAAACTTTGTGGCAAAAGATGGTCTAAGGGTGAATTTTGGCAACAAGAGTACACCTGGATACACAAGAGGATATGGCACACTTGTAAGAAATGGACTTACAATCAAGAATGTTCCTTATGTGGAAGGACTGGACTACAACTTGCTGAGCACTGGACAATTCCGTGACATGGGATACAAGGTCACTTTTGACAAAAACAACTGTATTGTCATTAGTGAAAGAGGTGATCAAGTTGTACTTGGTGGTAGAAGACAACGAACATGTATGTTGTGGATTGGTTCATCATAGTTCAGAACTCGCTCGATTGTGCATACCAAGTCTGAACTCAATTGGATATGGCACAAGAAGTTGAATCATCTAAATTTTGATGATATCAATCAGTTGGTGAAGAAGAAGCTGGTGATTGGTTTAACTGAGATCACATTCAAGAAGGATGCTATATGTGATGCATGTCAGCAGGGTAAACAAATAAAGTGAAGTTTCAAGTCAAAAACTAAACAATCAACTAATAGAGTGTTGGAGCTTATGCGTATGGATCTTTTTGGACCAATAACTCCAACAAGTGTAACAGGAAAGAAATACACTTTAGTGGTAGTGGATGATTATTCAAGGTACACTTGGGTCATTTTTATGAACAAGAAAAGTGAAACACTCAAAAGCATGCCTAATCTTTTAAAGAGATTACAAAATGAGAAAAGTTTAACAGTAATAAAGATAAGATCAGATCAGGATACTGAATTTCTCAACAAAGTAATAAGAGAATATTGTGAACAGAATGGTGTACTACATCAACTTGTCATTGCTTTGGTACACCTCAAAAAATGGGGTTCTTTGAAAGAAGAAACAGGACCTTAAAGAAAGCAGGAAGGACAATGATTTGTGAAGCATTGCTACCTGAAAGATATTGGGCTGAAGCAGTCAATACAGCATGCTATACACAAAACAGAACTTCAGTGAACAAGAAGCTGCTGAAGACACCTTATGAGATCTGGAATGGAGGGAAACCTAATATATCCTATTTCCATCCATTTGGAAGTAAATGTTTTATCCTAAATCACAAAGTACATTTGAAAACATTCCAACAAAAGTCAGATGAAGGAATCTTCTTAGGATATTCTTCAGTCAGCAAGGCATTCAGGGTACTGAACAAGAGGTCACTGAAACATGAAGAAACAATCCATGTTGTGTTTGATGAACCATAGTTTACTGGTATGGAAGATGAAGATTGTGAAGCTGCTGACAATCAACAAGTGACTGATGCAGATTGTGTTGAAGTTTTGGAAAGATTCAATGTCTTAAAAGTTTCTGATACTGTCCCTGCTGAACACCCTGCTGGTGACATTACTGATGCAAAAACTGAAGCAATTCAAGGATCTGCTGAACCCCCTATTGTTGAAGAAGCTACAGCAGACCCTACTGAAGATGAGGTTCCTGAAAATCAAACTAACCAGAATCCACAATGGTTAAGGAATCACCCTGCTGAGCAAGTTATTGGGAATGTACAGCAAGGTGTAAGGACTAGAAGACAACTGGAAGCTATGTTCACTTGTTTTCTATCTCAAATGGAAGCAAAAGTTGTTGAAGAAGCAATTTCAGATCCAGACTGGATAATTGCTATGCAAGAAGAATTGAATGAATTTGAAAGAAATCAAGTTTGGACACTAGTTGAAAGGCCAAGTCATGCAAATATCATTGGTACTAAGTGGGTATACAGAAATAAACTTGATGAATCTGGTACCATTGTAAGGAACAAGGCCAGACTAGTTGCAAAAGGCTATTCTCAAGCAGAAGGAATAGATTTTGATGAAACTTATGCACCTGTTGCAAGATTGGAAGCTATCAGACTATTCTTGGCACATGCTGCATATAAGAACTTCAAGGTTTATCAAATGAATGTCAAAAGTGCATTTCTGAATGGCATTCTGGAGGAGGAAGTGTATGTACAGCAACCTCCTGGATTTGAAGTTAAAGATCAAGAAGATAAAGTGTATAGACTCAATAAAGCACTTTATGGATTGAAACAGACACCAAGAGCATGGTATGAGACTTTGTCTCAATTTTTGGTGGACAATGGTTTTACTAAAGGCACCATTGACAAGACACTTTTCAGAATCAATGAAAAGGTCAGCACTCTGCTGGTACAGATATATGTTGATGACATAATCTTTGGTTCTGAAAATGAACTGTTATGTGAAAAGTTTGCAAATCTAATGAAGATCAAGTTCCAAATGAGTATGATGGGAGAGATGAAATACTCTTTGGGATTGCAAGTTAAACAAATGAAAGATGGAATCTTCATTCATCAAACCAAGTATACCAAGGAGTTGCTGAAGAAGTTTGGTATGGAAAACAGCAACAAGATATCAACTCCTATGAGTACAAACATCAGATTGGATGAAGATAAAGAAGGCAAAGATATTGATCAGACCTTATACAGAAGGATGATAGGCAGTCTACTGTATCTTACTGCCAGCAGACCTGATATATCCGTTGCTGTAGGTGTTTGTGCAAGATTTCAATCTAAACCTAAAGAAAGTCACTTAGGTGCAGTCAAGAGAGTTCTCAAGTACCTAAAAGAGACTTTGGGGGTAGGGATATGGTATTCCAAGGATGGAAGCTTCAAAGTTATATCCTACTCAGATTCTGATTATGCTGGATTCAAGATTAATAGAAAAAGCACCACAGGAACTTGTCATTTAATGGGAAGTAGACTAGTCTCCTGGTTCAGCAAGAAACAGAATTCAATATCAACTTCCACTGCTGAAGCTTAATATATAGCTGCTGGAAGTTGCTGTGCACAAGTACTTTGGTTAAGACAACAATTAAGGGATTATGGAATTGAAGAAAAGGAAATTCCAATTATGTGTGACAACACAAGTGCAATTGCAATCACAGAGAATCATGTTTTGCACTCAAGAACCAAGCACATTGATGTGAGACATCATTTTATAAGAGATCATGTTGAAAAGAAAGATGTGGTGGTCCTATATATCCCTACTGAAAATCAACTTGCTGATATTTTCACTAAACCACTTGATAGTGAAAGATTTGCCAAATTAAGGACTGATCTTGGAATTATAAAAGTTGGTGATAATCGCGGTGTAATCGAATTCACCAAAGGGATTAGTCTTTGCTATGATGGGTGAGCTCACTTAGCAGATTAGTCATTGGTATCAACAATTCCATGTACTTATGTTTGGACAATTGAGCAAATGAGGTTGCCAAGGGGATTGGTCTTTGTCATGTTGGGTGAGCTCACTTGATGATCAGTCATTGGTAATAAACTTCATATTGTATTATCAATTGAACAAAACAAGAAGAAAATCTAGGATCAGGAGAGTCACTTTGTCGCCAGATCACGCCGAGCCAACCTCGCCAAGACAACCTCTTTGAATGGAACGTTATTCAGTCAAACTTTATTAAAGTCAAAAAGCAGTTTGGCGGGATATTTATTTTATCCATTATTACCATGGTTAACACGATCCAACGGTTACAAAACGTTATGGAAGAATCATGGGCCACATGTCAAGACCGCATTTACTCAGATTAATCGTGGTTAACATCAATATTGAAGTCCAGATTGAATCAAGCCAAAGTGTTAGAGGCTTTGTTGTTGATGCAAACAAAACTGAATTGGCCATCAATATTGGTCGAAGAATAAGGAGGTTTGCAGGTTTGGAGAACATACTGAATATCAGATTGGAAACAATATCATACACAAATGTTATTGATTTATGGAAGAACATGGTTGTGGAAGAAGGAACTGAAGCATTCAAGACAACTGTGAATGCTGAAGAGATTGAAGTTTCCCCTAGTCTGCTGAGGGATGTATTTGGCTTTGAAGAAGTAGTGGACGGTCCAGTAAATCCTGAAGCAATGGGACTCTCCAAGATGGCTTTTGTTGATCAAATCAAATCAAATGAAGCCACCAAATCTGTTCCAGGGATCAACTGCAGACATATTGGGAATGAGTACAGTCTGCTGAGCAAGCTCATTGCAAAGAACATACTTGGACTGGTTGGAAGTATGGACACTCTATCTGGACCCAAGATAGAGTTGATGATGATTATTTGCAGGAGCATGAAGTTTGATTGGGCTGGTTACTTCATTCATTACATGAAGAAGGTAGCCAAGGAAGAAAAAGAGGGAAAAAGGAAATCCAAGGCCTTGCCCTTAGGCCTAATGGTTCAAACCCTGCTGAATCACTTGGAGGTTCCTGATATTGAACCTGAGAAGATTAATCAGTCTAGATACAAAAAGGAAATTGACTATGCTATTCCTGGTCTAGATGATGATGCAGAGATTGCTGACCCTGCTGATGATGACAGTAATGGAGATGATGGTGATGCTGGTGGTGAGCAGGTCCAGCAAACTAAGAAGAAATCTACTAAACCTGCTGCACCAAAGAAGACCACTGAGAAAAGAAAGGCTGTAGATACAAGGAAGATCACTGAGATCTTAAAGCTTAAGAAGACAAAGAAGCAAACAAGACAGATCGTTGAGTCTCTTTGAGGTCCGGTGAATCTAAAAGTCACCGACCTCTTTGTTCTTGCAAGAAGAACTGTTGTTGAGATTCTGAGTGAACAACAGAAGGAAGCCAGTAGAAAGAGGAAGTCTACTGTGGTTGAAAAAGATGATGAACCACTTTCCAAGAGAAGAAAATAAATTATTCAAAAAAAGAAACATGGAAAGGGGAAAGAATTGAAAAACTTGGAGGCACAAAGAGTCCAAGAAGAAGCATCAGTAGAAGAGGAAGAAGAGGCTATTGAAGCTGAGCCCTTAACTATTATCAAGCCTGTGGAAATTATTGACTCCTCACCAGAAGAGGTTGTCAAGTCTACTGAACCTGAACAGGTTGTTGTTGAGCAATCTGTTGGTGATATACAGCAGATCATCGACTCTGAGCTCTTTGTAGTATCTATCGAAGAACCACAACAAACCACCGAACTCGAACTCTTTGTGGTAGTTGAAGAATTGGTTGAAGACCCTGCAAGTGTTGCAAGAACTCAGGGGGAAGAGCAGTCTACTGCTAACCCTGCTGATGAACATGTAAGTCAGGGGGAACCAAGTGTTATACAGATGGAAGTAGTAGGTATAGATTTACAATCTCAGCAACCTACTGACTTTGGAACATCTGTTGAAGAAACAATGAATTTACTTGTGGAAGCTTTTGGAGGTCAGCAAGCTACTGAACCTGCCACTAGAAAGCCATCTATGCCATATGAGAAGGCATCTAAAAAGGACAAAGTAGATCCTAACTTCAAAAAGGTGCAAAACTACTTTCAGTGGAAGTTTGGATTCTACAAGAGACAGAAACCAGCTGCTGATCCAATGAGTGGATTTGAAGAGTGGGCATTTGAGCAGCTGGGTGTGGACAGCCGGATGGATTTGTTAGACACTAGCATGCTGCAATCCAGGTTGATGGATCTTTTGGATGACGGAAAGAAAAGTGGAGCAATTATGTTCAGAGATCCAAAGTACACACCAGACAGTGACTCATCAGATTCTGACGATGATACCCCCATGTTCCCTGGGAAGACCAGTGGAGTGGCTAGAGGAACAACAATTGAAGCTAATGGTCAAGGAGCCATTGATGGTATAGAAACTGAACCCACTGAGACTGGTAAGTCTGCTGAGGGCCAGCAGACTGGAGAGATGGATGATGATCTACAGGATCTCACCATGGATGATCTGGAAGCATTGATCAATGAAGGAATTAATTTAAGTGCTGGAAGGCTAGCTGATGAATCTTCTACATTCCATGTTGTATAGCCTACTGCACAACCTGAAGCTGAACAGAGTGAGAATTTGAATGAAGAGAAGGTTACTGATTTCAGTGAACCTAGTGCCAGCTCAGAGGCATCTATTGAATATCAAGATGGATTTGACATTGAGGGCATTCTTACTAAAACTGCCATCATTCTGACCAAGATTGGTCATGCTGAAGGATTTTGTGGATAATGAGGCTATATTCAATCCACAGAGAGTTGAAGAGGAGGTGCAAAGTTCTTCGAGTTACAAACAAAGACTGGACACAAAGTTGGAACAGAGGTACAGTGCCGAGTCTCAAACAAAGACTGGACAAAGTTTGGAACCTATTTTGGGTTTGAAGGAAACCCATGTTCTTTCAAGAGGTCTTTGTAGTAGAGCCTACTGGAGTCCAGACCACTAAAGGGAAAGATGGTCAGCAGATCAGCGTTAATGAGGATGAGCAATTTACTTTGGACTATGACTTTAGTGATGAGGAGTTTCAAATGCCTGAAGAAGAAAATGTTGAAGTTGATCCCCCACAGGCATTTGTACCTATTTTTGAAGAACCAGCCATTGATCCTATCTTAGAAGAATATCAAGGACCCAATCCTGCTGGATTAGATAGTAGTTGGGCAATGGTGGTGAGCAATCAGAGGCCACAGTACAATGTTGAGGAGCCTGCTGATGGAACTACTGGAGGAAGAATGACTGGTGAGGTATCAGTAGAAGTGTTGAATGAGTTGAGGACTGTGAGGCATGAAATGCAACAGTTAAGAACTCAACTTGATAGACAGGAACAAAGATTTGAAGAGCTGATGAAACTGGTAAATGGAAACAGACAATCTGCTGATACAGTTGCTTCAAATTTCACATCTACTCAAAATGCTGTCAATAATATGATGTTAGATGTGAGGGGAATCAAGCAAGGAAATACTTTGAAGGAAAAGTTTTTGAAAGATCAATTTACATCCATTCATCAAAAACTTGACAAGCTTGCTAAAACCCCTAGACCTGCTGAACCTGCTGCTGCACAACAACCTGTTGTGCTTGATCCTAAACTTACTGAGAGGTTAACCCTGCTGGAGCAAACAGTGCAAGGAAGGATCACAGCAATTGATACTAGGACTGAAATCATTGAAGGACAAATCGAGCAAACCTAGTTATCACACAAGGCAAAGTGTGCATGGCTGTTGTCCCGGTTTGTTGATGATGTCAATAAGGGAAGAGGCAACAGCAGAAGCAAAAGAAGCTGCCAGAGTTTTTGCAAAGAAGAGATGGGAAGCTGATACAAATGCCTTCAGACAACCAAAGACTGGCAGACTTCCACTCACTGATGAGCTTCTCCAACAATACAAGAAGGTATACAATAATGAGACATAGACCCTATCATGACAAGGGATTTCATGAAGGTCCGAACTCATTTTGGGACTAATGTTTTGGGAAGCAAGAATCAAATCCATGAGGGCCAAACACAGAGGTGGTAGAAGTGGAATAGGTATACCTACCACAAAGGCAAAGGATTGATGAATGAATTTAAAGAAGTGTATATGAGGTTAGGCTTGAGGGTAAATCAAATATCCCTTACTCTACCTGAAGCATGGCATTGGTGGAAACAAGTAAATCCTCATATTGACTTCTCTCTGATTGAGAATGATTGGATGAGAGATATGGTGAGAGAAATCAGAGAATACCAAGAACAAGCAGAGAAAGCTAGACAAGAAAGGGAAAGAAGACAGTAGATCAGCATACTTTAACTGCATTATATTTTTGCTGATTCTAGACTGTAATTTCTTTGAACAAATGTTTTTAATGAAAGATGACTATATTTGTTCTGTTTTTGTTTTATATCTTTTTGCTTTGCTGTTAGGTGAGGGTATTGGCATCATCACCAAAAAGGGGGAAATTGTTGGACTTATTTCTATGTTTTGATGATGAGTGCTAGACTAGCTGTTATAGTGCAAAGGCAAAAAGATGTCTAGATCAAATGTATAGGTTTATTAGAGTTTGATTCATGAATAGGTTTGATCAAACAAGCATCAGTAATAGGTCGGGCCGATTCATATCACAGATCGGTCAAACATCGATAGGGGTAGATAGGTCAAGAGACTTGTCTCGGAACTCCGCCAAGACCGAAGGTTGAGGGCTCAAACTCGCCATGTCTGAAGGCTAAGGGATCAAACTTAGTAATTTAAGTCAAGGATATGGAATCATAATTTAGGCAAGTCTGTGATGACCTAAACTGATTACATATACCTTGTGAAGAAGGTCTAAGTTCCATAAGTTGGATGATGTTTGGAACTTGGTTATATTTAAGAAGGTGTAATCTAACTTCACAATTAAAAGTTAGATAAAATAAATCTGCTGCATTATATTTTATACACAACAAATTAATGTTCAGCAGAATGATTGGTATCTCAGCATACTGATGAACCTGCTGATGATATACCTCGATTAATTCAAGATTATATTGGAAGATTACATGGATAAGGACAGCCAACTACCTCTGACTTATCAAACAAATCAAAGGCTGAGATCAAAAAGACGTTGGGATGATTCAGAGTTTTAACCATTGGATATAAGTCAAAGGGTGGACAGTCGCGACCTTGTCAAAAGGAATTTCGACGATGTCACCCTATGAATAGTGGATGAATGCAAATCGGATGGGACAAAAACAAGGAACGGTTACATTTGAATTTCAAATACAAGTCGCATGCATTCTCGCCTATAAATAGAGGACTTTCAACTCGTAAACATGCCGATGATTTATGAAATTTTGATAAACTAAAAAGAGGCAATTCTGAGCTAAAAAACACCCTACCGAACTTATTGAACTTCAAGCTACCGATCCAGAGAAATTCTTCAAGTGTATTCGCAGATTCAAGCTACATCAAGTATACACACTTGAATACCGCAAGTCGCCGATTAAATCATCCTAATCAAGTCGCACACCGAATCATTTATTTGATTCAATCTTTATTTTATAAAGAACTCATCAAGACAAGTGAAGCACGATTGTGTGAAAGATCGTTGATTGTGGTGGAGAGCCGTGAAGAGGCAATCCTACCCTTCAAGGACCAGTGGAAGACTCAGAGCGACAATCCTACCTGCTCCCTTTTCGCCTGTGAAGCCATAGTTATTGGTGAAGGACAAGCAACTTAGGAATCTTTGTAAAAGCTACATCAAAGATCTCTAGTGAATTTCCTCCAACATCACAGAGAAGAGTGGTGACGAGGATTACACCACCTCGGAACAACTATAAAATCTCGCCTATTTACTTTCTGCATTTACATTTCGCACTTAGTTTAACTTTACACATCAACCCTCATGAATCTAGCTTAATGAAATCACACACACGACACTAATCGAGTATCTAATACTTAGTATCATATTTAACAACAAGTATTAAGGCTTAATTTTGATCTAATTCATTTGCACAAATTCAGCAAGCTTGACTATCAGAGACTCATTGTTTATCAAAGAAAGTTATTGAGGATCAAAGCAGACTCATCAAGTATCGCCAGTGTGAAGTTGAATTTGTTAACTCCAAAGTTTTAAGTGTTAAGTTTATTCACCCCCTATAAACTTAACCAAAGCCTTTCAAAGGACCAACAATTTCGTTATATTTACGGCGAGGACGGTTCCTACCACAAGAATATATTTTTTATAATGGCGATAGCTCTGAAAAGACAAATTGACTATCTACATAGGTCGGAACTGGGGAAGGGGTCAGATTTATCCCGACGGGAGCAGAAGTAACAATACGGTTTATAATGCTACAACAGCAGGCATAGTAAGCAAAATAATCCGAAAAGAAAAAGGGGGATATGAAATAAACATAACAAATGCGGATGAGGCGACAAGTGGTTTTATATATTTATTTATAACTTTAGCTAATTTATCATGAAAAGGAAAATGGGATAAAGGAACCATGGGTTGATTGCTTTCTAAATGTGAGCTTTCTCCTTCCATTTGTAAAAAAGGTATAAATAACTCAATTAAATTCCGCGAGGATTCATGAAGTGCTTCTTACGGAGTTAAACTTCCATTTGTCCATATTTTGAGAAAACGTATCTCCTGGTCTTGATTTCCATTCTCATAAGAATGAATATATGTTAAAAGTCATCTGGAAAGCATTGATGCTAAACTGGTCAAAATGAAGAAAGCTACAGGAGACTTTACAGATGAGGAAATGGAGCTAATTGCAAAATTTGCTGAACCAACTGAGAAAAGGCTTGGTCTAGATTCTCGTCTTTACAATATTTTCAAAGACTTACCCTTCAAAGAAGAAGAATCAAGAGAACAATCCTTATCAACTTTTCTGAATATGCAAAAGGTTATCAAGCATTTCTGGCACAAACTAGGCAAATGGGAGAGGAATGGCACCCTAGAGAAAGTGTCAGAAAAAGTCGAGAAAGAGGAACATGAGTTTGTGTTGGAACAACTGAAAACTGGCACAAGCAAAAAACTGAGACAAATTGTGTTTGTGTTTGCTGTACTCTTCAAGATCATTTTTTTCAATAAAAACAATATGTCCAACTAATGGAACATTTATGCAAATATTCATGGAATTGAAAGCACGGCAGCAAATGAAGCCATGAAGATGTATGCTGAAGATTATGATAATAAACTAATTGAAACTGGCAAGTGAAAGGAAAAGAAGCTGACACTTAGTTTCTTTTCATGTATTGTATTTTAATACCCTGTACTGTAACTCAGTCTCTTCAATAAAATATCAGCTTCTCAGTTCATTTTGTTTTTGTTTATTTTGTCTTTATCTTTTTTGCATTGCTTTTAAGGAGGGTATTGACATCATCAATAAGGGGGAAATTGTTGGAAAAAAATTTATGTTTTGATGATGATTCATCACTTATTCAGTTATTATTTTTAGACCCCATTGATGAAGTGTCATAACTAGCCGTTATAGTGCAAAGCAAAAAGATGTCTAGAAATCAATGTATAGGATTTAATAGATTCTGATATTTGTATAAGTTAATCAGACAAGCACTATAACAGTACTAGGTTAAGAACTGAGAAATTGAGTAATCAACTTAAGGAAACTGAGATCTTCAAGAGATACTGGAAAACTGACATAAGAGCACACCAACATAAACTGAAGAAGGTAAGTTCGCTGAGGGACACAGACTCAGTTGACTTAACTAGAAGATAGAAGAACTGAGGGATCAGACTCAGTTATTGAAGACTGAAGAACTGAGGGTTCAAACTCAGTTTATGAAGATTAAATCGAGACTGTAAAGTTAGACTTCAGGCAAGATTGTGATGACCTGAACTGACTTTATAGATCTTGTAGAAAGGCCTAAGAATCATAAGGACAATGATATCTTAGATGATCAATTGAAAATGGTGTACTCTGATTCAGTCAATTATAATCAGATGAAGGATAGAGTTCTGAGATTTTGAAGAAGACCAAAAACTTAGTTACCTGGAACCTCTATAATTCTTTTTTATTTACATTACGTATTTATTTACCGCATTGTAGTTATATTCATCTAGTTCACATACTCAGCAAACACAAGAAACTGAGACAACATATTAACTGATAATTCATATTTTACAAAGGCTTAATTTAATCCGCTGCCAGTTAACTCAGCTAAGGATACGTCAGTTTTGACTTATACTCAGCTAAGTTAGCTTAACTCCGCACAAGTTTTAGTTAAACAAAATCTGGTTTAAGATTCAGTTTTTGGGAGACGTTTTGGTGACAAGTTTATTCAGTCCTCTCTAAACCTGTGTTAGCCTTTTCGAGGGGCCAATAGGGAAAATTGGAAAATTCTAATTGGATTCCACTTGTTCGTGCATTGAAAGAACCACACCAACTACAGCTTATATATTAAAAGATTTGCCGATTATCATTCTTACATTCTTCTATCTACACTCAAGAGTTTATCTTCACTCTTTGCAAAATTTATCTTCTTCTTCTTCAAAATCAAGAAGCAATATCTCGGCTGAAGATATTTATCTTGGTTCAAGCCAAAGTGTTCATGGTTTTGTTAAAGACGCCAGTAAAAGGGAGCTTTTGGTTAATTTGGGTAGATGGATTCGACGTTATGAGGGCCTGGAAAACATGTTAAACATCAAGTTAGATACCATATCATACGCAAATGTCTACAATTTCTAGAGAAATATGGTAATTTATCCGGAAACAAAAGTGTTTCACACTACTGTCAATGGACAGTTGATTCGAATCACTTCGGATTTGTTGATGGAAATTTTTGGGTTTGCACAAGGATTTGGAGAGCAAACGAACCCAGAAAGCATGAATTTACCTAGAATAAATTTTGTTTGATTCAATCAAGACAAATCTTGAGGAACCCTCAACTCTTGCAATCAATGTCAAGCATATAAGGCCCTAGCACAATCAGTTGAGCAAATACATAGTAAGAAACATACTTGGGTTGTCTCGAAGCAATGACAACTTGTCTAGACACAAAATTGATCTGATGATTATTATTTCAAGAAGTTTAAGGTTTGATTGAGTTGGTTTCTACATACATTCTATGAAGAAAGTGATAACAGAAGAAAGAGAGGCTATTGAAAAGAGGATCAAAAGCAAAAAGCCGGTTAAGTATATTGGTTATCAGTTCTTCCATAGATTAAAACCTTTGGGTTTGATGATACAATGTATACTGAACCATTTAGAGGTTGCTGATGTTAACCTTCTTCCCATCAACAAAGCAAGGTACAAACCTGAAGTCAATTAACCAATTCCTAGCCTGGAAGATGTTGAAGAAAAGGTTAATGATGATATTGCTGAAGAAGATAATGAGAAAACTCAAGTTGCTATTGAAAGAAGAACAAAGAGGAAATGTGATTCATAGGTGAATGAACCAAGAAAGACTGTTGATGTGGTAAAACTAAGAAATCTCACATGTCAAAACCACTAGCAGACTCCCTTGCCCTTGCTGAAACTTCCAAATCAGCAGTTGCAAAAGAATTCACTAAGCAATTGAAAGAAGAGGAAGAAAGAGCATCAAGGAAAAGGAAATCCATCAGCAAGGAGGCTCTTCACATTGCTTTGTCTCACGAACCTGAAGTACCTAGAAAGAGACTTAAAAGACTAATAAAAAAAGTCAAGTATGGTAAAGGGAAAGAATTAAGGACTCTGGAAGAACAAAGAGCTGATGATGAAGAAATAGAAGTAGAGCCTCACCGGAGAAGGGTCTGAAGTTGAAATCGACCTCACCGATGGTGATCAGACTACAGGGGAAGCGAGTAATCAACAATTGGATGTGGTAAACTCCAATGTTCTTCAAGCAGATGAAGAAATAATTGATACGTCTCAAACGTCTGAAGCAACACTATCACATCAAGTGGAAAAGTTTGGAGGCCAGTCCGAGGAGCCCCAACCTACTGTTAGGAAGCCTACAATGCCTTATGTCATGAGACCAAGGAAAAAGAAAAAAAGGAGATCCTGCTTTGGAAAATATTTCACAGTATATTCAATTGAAGATGTATTTTTATTTGAAAGAAAAACCTGCTGCTGAAATGATGACAAGTTTTAAACAATGGGCATGTGAAACGTTTGAGATAGATAGCTTGATAAACTTTGTTCATTGTCAAGAATTAGTGGGAAGGCTTCAAGAAGCTATTGAACGGGGAAGGAGATCTGGAAACTTGTTATTCAAAGATCCAAAGTTCAAACCCTTTGGTGATTCGGATGATTCATCATCTTCTGATTCTGATGATGATCATCATATGCATCCAGGAGAATCTGATGTAGTAGCAAAGGAAAGAACAACAGAGTCAGGACAAGGCATGTCCACTGGACAAGATGAAGAGCACCCTGCTGGTGACGCAACACGTTCTACTGAGGGTCAACAGGCTGCTAAAACATCTGAACTTTCTGATGACATACTGGTACACATGAAGGTAATTCTAGAGGATGAAGATGAATTGTTAGCTACCTTTGCTACTGGTTTGGAATCTGAAATTGAGAAGACCACAATTTTGGGAGGTGATGCTTTATCTGATTCTGATGAAGTGGCAAGAAATGAACAATTTGATACCATATAAGAGGGATCTGCACAATTTCAAGATTGGATCAATACAGATGGAGATCTTATTGAAGCTACTGCTCAATTGGAGGTTATAGCAGAAAAAGGAGCTGTATTGGAAAAAAACCTAGCAGTTTTTCCTGCTATTGCAGAAGACCAAGTTGGTCAATCAGGTGTGGTTGCCTCTGCTAGACAACCCATTCAACTTATCATTATAACAGATACACCTATTGAGACAAACTTGGAGACTCCTCTGATCCAACAAGTCAAGGGACCTAGAGTTATTGAATCTACTTCTATAACACCAGCAGAGATTCAAGAAACTACTGAAGAGGTGTTCAGTCTGCTAGAAACCAAAAACCAACTGAACATAGGTCAGAAATGGTGGTTCAATCTACTAAGGATCACACAGTAATTGAACATAGGATGGAACTAGTTTTGGGATTGGAAGAATCCCCTGTTCATAGAATGGAACTTGCTGAGAGGGATGTTTTTGTTGAAGGTAATGAACAGGTTGTTGATAACACTTATGATTTGATTGAGGATGAAGAACAACTTGTGGAATATGGTGATAGTCAAGAAGATCTAGAAGAAGTGAATCATACTGATTTGGAAAAAGACTGTCCTGAACCCTTTGAATGGGACAGTAATCGTGCCTTAGTTGTCACACAACCTAGACATGAAGATAATGAGGGAAGGTCTACTGAAAATGTAACTGGTACTGCTTCCACCATTACAGGTTATATTTTAGAAGAACTAAGGGAAGTGAGAGAAGACATTAGCCAGCTGAGGGGTTAGCTAAGGACAAGTGACAAAGGTTTGAAGATCTTGTGAATCTGATTGAGAACAGAGGAAGAACCACTGAGTCAACTGCTTCCCGTGTTTCACATCTACAGACAAGACTAAATGACATACATTTTGTAGTCAGTGAAGAGAAATTTAGCTCTCTCAACAGATACATGGATCTCTCTGAGGAACTTACCAAGCTACACACAAAAGTGGACATTCTGAAGCAAGATCCTCAACTTACTCCCACAGATTACAAATATTTTGAACAGATGAATCTGCTAGAAAATACATTACAATCCAGGATTACTTCAGTTGACACTAGAACTGAGATTATGAAAGGTCAACTGAATAATCTTGTATCTACTCAGGAAGGAGTATTGAGCCTGCTGAACTGTTTTATTGATTATGTCAATAATAGGAATGATAGGTAAGAAAGAAGAAGCAAAAGAGCCATCCATGATTTATCAGAAGAGAAGATATGAAGCTGAGATTGCTGCATAAAGAGAACCTGCACCTGGCAGAGTACAACTTACCGATGATCTACTAAAAGAATTTACAACTGCTTACAATACAAGAAGAAGACCCTATAATGAAATGTCATCTTTAGAAGGGTTGAATTCTTTTCTATCATTGAATCTCTCAGAAGTCAGAGTTTGAGCCATGAGATCCACAAGAGAGAATAGAAGAGGTGGATCAAGAGGTGGCAGATGACAAGCTGGACAAAGACCAAGTGCCGTGTCAGCAAAGGATTTATTGGAAGAATTCAAATTGATGTATATGGATGGAACATTCAATTTTGAAGGAATTCAATTGACCCTAGCAAATGCGTGGAAATGGTGGAAGATGTTGAACACTTGGATTGATTTCTCAAGGGTTGAAAATCGAGGGATGATAGATGTGCAAAGAGAAATCAAGGATTTTGAAAAGAAAAGAGATCAAAGAAGAAACTAATTCAGCACACTTTACATACTTTATCTATTATGCTGAAGTTAGTTGTAATAGATGAACAAATTTTGACCTACAAATGATAGATGAATAAAATTTGTTCTGTTTTGCTTGTTTTATCTTTTTGCTTTGCTGTAAGGGAGGTATTGGCATCATTAATAACAGGGGGAAATTTTTGGACATATTTTAGTTTTATGTATGAGTGCCTAACTAGCTGTTATAGAGCAAAGGCAAAAAATTGTCTATATTTGATGGATAGGTTTATTAGAATTTGATGTTTGTATAGGTTTGATCAAACAAGCACTGTAAAGGAGTCAGCTGACTTGTTAGCAGACTCATCTAGTATAGTTGTTCGAAGAGAGTGTCTAGTGGACTCATTGATTTGAAAGGTGAGGTTCAAACTCAGTATTAAAGATTGAAGGCAAAAGGTTCAAACTTACTATTTAAGACTTAAAAGTCAAGGATTAGGGATCAGAATTTAGTTAAGTCTGTGATGGCCTAAACTAATCACATATACCTTGTATAGAAGGTCTAAGTTCCCAAAAAGGACATGTGATGAATGGGACTTAGTTATCAATAAAATGGTGTACTCTAACTTCATAAGAAAAAGATAGATGAGAAGTAGTCAGCTGAAGTGATCATTCAATGAGCACATCAGACTAAAAGTAAGATGACAATGTATATCCCAGTAGACTCATGAACTAGCTATCAGTTGGGTAGACATAAATGAAATTAATCCGATTCAAGAACTATTTCATTAAATCAAATGGATAAGGATGAATATCAAGCATATGATTAATCAGTCAATCAATGGTGGAGATTAAAAAATGTTACAAAGAATCCAGAGTTGATTTATTTGAAGGAAAACCATTGGATGGCAGACTGTCTGTCAGAAGAACACTGACTGTTGGTCCCAGAGAAAGGTGAAATATAGTCAGGAGGGGTTAATGACTATATTGTGAGTTTAAAACTTTAAACCTTAAGAGTTACAAAAACCTTTCTGATGAAAAGCCTTTGTGCAACGGAATATTAAGACCCTTCCAAAACGTATTTTCAAATTACTTAAGCAATCACAAGCATATAAATAAAATACTGAATGTAAATGCAGAAAGTAAATAACACAAATTTTATAGTGGTTCATTGTTTTGTAATCCCTTAAATCCACTCTTCTCATGTGATGATTGTAGGAATTCACTATTGTTTTTCACCAATACAATAGTACGATTGTCTTGGGCTACACAAGCTTCACAATCTCAAGACTATCACTCCTTGGCTTCAAAAGCTTCAGTGACTCAGTTTTCAACACTGCTCCTTAGGATCAATTCCTTCAGCATTTATCAGACAATGTTGCAATTCCTTCTCAGACGATCTGATTCAATTGCTGGAAACAATTGTGAATAGGTTTCACAAAAAGGTTGATCAATCTCAGTGCTTGATGTTGATTTGAAGCTCTGATTCTGAGTTGATATTTTCTGCATTTATCAGTGTAAATCTAATATGAAGGCTTGTGAAATTTGACAGAGTTTCAACTCTTAGAGTTCTTGATGTTAAATCCTTATTCTGTTTTGCTTTTTTGTCCTTCTGTCAATGCCTTCTATTTATAGCCTTCATTTTCCTTGAATTTGAAATTCCGTCCATTGGCTATTAAATGGTGAGAATAATCATTGATTTATTTCTTGATTATTTCTTGATTGAGTCTCCATAATTTCAGTGATCTAGATTTTCTTCAAACATCCATCATATAATCCGGTCTTGATTGAGTCTGCGTTAATTGCTTGATCTTCGAATTTAATCATATTGCAGAATTGAATTAAACTTACTTGGCTATTTTGAGTATTACTTAGCCATTAAGACCCTTATACACTGTTATTCCTTTAGTCATCCGGCAGAACATTTACTTAGCCGGTTTGCTATTTCCTTTCTTTCTTTCATTCTTCATTAATCCTTTATGTCCAATGCATGTTTGTACTTCACTGATTATTGATTTGGGTGAGGCCAGTGTAAACCACATTCAAAGAATATATTTCATCACTTGTAATGTATATCTTAGACTTACCCATGGTCATCACAGACTTCATTGGTTGCAAGCCGGTACATAGGTCTTCACTATTACTCTACTGGTTCTGGCCATCTTCACTTAGCTGGTCTTATGTTCATCATTTTACTGAGCCTTCCTACCAGTCGAGTACAATGTTTGTCTGACTGAACTTATACAATAAGTCAGACTCTATGTAAGACCTATACAAGCATGACTAATTCATTTAGACATATTTCAGGCTTGCTATAACAGCTAGTATGGCCATCATCAAATCAATAAAATGTTTCTAAATTATCAGAAAAATCCAATAACAGTCAAATTCAAATTTCAAATTCAAACGTTAGATTTTTTCGTATATGTACAAGACCACTGGAACTAGAATCGGCACAGAACTTACAAGCAATCAAGAGCATAACACCCTGCTGATTTGAACTATCATTATGATCTAGAATTTCTTCAAGTGTTCATGCATTGAAGTTTCAACAAGCATACACACTTGAAGAACTCAAGTTGCTGATCTTTTCATTTTTATCAAACACTTACTTAAGTCGAATAACTTTCTTGATTCAAACCTATATTTTTACAAGAAACCTGAAGCCAGGGAAGCACTATTGAGGTGTCAAGAACTGTTGTTTTTGTGGTGGAGCTGGTGAAGAGGCAATCCTACCCTTCATGGACCAGTGGAATACTTAGTGTTAGGAACGTTTTATTTTGTTTTGATGATGGCCATACTAGCTGTTATAGCAAGCCTGAAATAAGTTAGAAATCTTTGTATAAGTCTTTACTTAGAGTCTGACATGTTGTATAAGTTGAGTCAGACAAGTATTGTACTAGTTGGTAGGATGGCTAAGTAAAATAGAATTTCGGCAGAGTAAAAGCAGCCAAGTACCAGCAGAAAAGCATGAAGACATATGGTCTAACTTATAACCAGGGAAGTCTGTGATGACCTTGGATAAGTCTACGTTATATTTCAAGTGATGAAATTTATTGTTAAAAATGGTGTACACTGATCTCACTCAAATCAAAGATCAGTGAAGTACAAGAAATCTTGTAAACTCAAAGAAATCAAGAAAGCAATTAACCGGCAAAGTAAACCGCATATTACCTGAGTAAAGACAATGCAGTGAAGGAAGGGCAAAACGGCTAAGTCAGTAGAAACACTCAACCCTTCAAACAACATTCTAGTAAAGGAACAACTGATTAGGGTATATCACTTATACTTATTCAGAACGTGAGATAACAAGGAAGATTCAGAGGATCAAGCATTAAATGCATAATCAATCAAGAATCAAGCAAAGACAGATTTTGTGATAAACGTTAGGAGAAAATCTGGATCACTAAAATTAAGTAGAATATTATTAAGGGGGAATCAAGAATTAAATCAAGGATAATTTCCCACATTAAATAGCCAACAGACGAAAATTCAAATCATGGATTATCAAGCCTATAAATAGAAGGCATTTACAGACAGGAAAGACAACAAGTGATTCTGAAAAGAACAAGTAGAAACTCTGTCAATTTGAAAAGCCTTCTATCTGAACTTAAAGGACACATCCAGTGATCAACTCAGCAAACCGAGCTAAATTCCAGATCAAGCACTGAGATTGATCAACTTAATCTGTGAATCAAATTCATACCAATCCAGCAACTGGATCAGAGTCATCTAAAAACGAGTTGTGTTTGTGATAGCTGCTAAAGGATTTGTTCCCAAGGAGCAGTTGAAGGTCCCTTGGAAAGGCTAACACAAGTTTAGAGGGGGGGGTGAATAAACTTGTCCCTAAAACTGGATTTAAAACAAATTAAGGTTCAGTTAAAACTTGTGTGGCGTTAAGCTTACTCAACTTAGTATAAGTCAATACTGACATATTCTTAGTTTAGCTAACTGGAAGCGGATTGATTTAGCCTTTAAGATATGTAAATTATCAGATAATTTCTTGAGTCAGTTTCTTGAAATTGTCGTAAATAAGAACTGAATAATTATGACTGTAATAAAGTAAGTAAAAGCGTAAAGTAAATAAACAAGAATTATAGAGGTTCCAGGTGATGTAATCCTGTCAGTCCTCTCTGCCCCTGTGATGCGGAGGAAAATTCCACTAGAACTTCTTTGAGATGGCCCGGTTACAAAAAGTTCTAAACTAATAGTCCTTGACTAATCCCTAGCTTCACTATCTAAACACTTGTAGAACAGGTAGAATTGATGCTCTTCAATTGTTTGAAACACTGGTCCTTAGAGGGTTGAATTGCCTCTTCACCAGCTCATCACAACCATAGTCTTCTTGACTACACTCACCTGTCCTTCACACCTTCTTTGTGTTTCACAGTCTAAACCTTTGATAGAATCAAAGTTGAGACTGGAATCAATAACTATGATTCAATTGTGATTTGATGTTTTCTTCTAGATAAATAATTTATGCACAGCTCTGTATTTCTTCAAATGAATGATCTGTATCTTCGTTGAATGCTAATGAACACTTGAAGAAATTTCTTGATCTTGCAATTAAGTATTTAGCAGGAATTCTTTTAAATTGGATTTTCCCTCTTAATTTGATCTTTCTTGACTAGATTAATTCTTTTAATTCCTCCTGCTCTCCTCTTTTTTCTTTCTGATAGAGGTAGTCTATTTATAGGGGTTTATCTAACGGTCATGTTCCTTTGAGTTCAAATCCTTGTAGCCGTTAGTGGTCCTGCATTCTTTCTCGTACGTTTATGTCAGAACAGATAGATTATCCTTCAATCATAATTCTTGAATTGCAACGGTTGGATTTTTCTTTAGTTTGGTTAAAACATAGTTTCAAAATTGATTTACTGAGATCATTATCATTTCTCAGTTTGTAAGAGCTTTAACTGAGTCTTTACTCTTCTTCAACAATCAGTACTCCAGCTTTCAACTGATTATAATTGACTTAATCAAAGTACATAATAAACAATTATCTTCTAAGAATTCATTGTCCTTATGATTCTTAGATCTACATACAAGATCTATAAAGTTAGTTCAGGTCATCACAATCTTGCCTGAAGTCTAGCTTTACAGTCTCAACGTAGTCTTCATAACTGAGTTTGAACACTCAGTTCTTCAGTCTTCAATAACTGAGTCTGTGACCCTCAGTTCTTCATTAACTAAGTTTGAACCCTCAGTTCTTCAATCTTCTAGATAAGCCAACCGAGTTTGTGTCCCTCAGCGAACTTATCTTCTTCAGTTTCATATTGGTGTAGTCTGAGTCAATTTGACTAAATTCCAGTTTCTTGTTATCTCAGTTTCTAGTTATCTCAGTTCACAATCTAGAAATATTACAGTGCTTGTCTGATTTAACTTATACAAATATCAGACTCTATTAAATCCTATACATTGATATCTAGACATCTTTTTTCTTTGCACTATAACAGCTAGTTATGACACTTCATCAATGGGGTTTAAGAATAATGTATGTGATGAATCATCATCAAAACATAAATTTTATTTCCAACAATTTCCCCCTTTTTGATGATGTCAATACCCTCCTTAAAAGCAATGCAAAAAGATAAAACAAGATATAGTAAATAACACAGTGAAGTGAGAAACTGAGAATTTATTGATAACAGAGTTACAAAGTAAGGTAATAAAATACACATGATAAAAAGACCTAAAAAGGGCAGCTTCTTTTTACTTAAAAGTTAAGCTCAATCAATTGTCATGAGCTTCTGCAACATTCCTCATAGCATTATTTGTTGTTGTGCTTTCGATTCCATGGATGCTTGCCCATATGTTCCATGATTCAGATAAATTATGCTTGCCGAAGAATTTGCTTTTGAAAAGAATAGCGAAAGTAAAGACAGATGTCATCAATCTTTCAGTGGTGGCTGTTTTCAGTGGACTTTGAACAAATTGAGGTTCAGCCTTTTCGATCTTATCTGATTCTTTATCCAAAGTACCATTCTTTTCCCATTTCTTAAGTTTGTTCCAGTAATGCATAAGAATCTTCTGCATATGTAGGAATGTTTCTAGAGATTCTTCTCTTGATTCTCGTTCTCTGGCTAGTAGATTTTTGAATAAACTGTAGAGGCGAGAATCCAAGCCAATTCTTTTATCAGTTGGCTCTGAGAATTTAGTAATCAGCTCCATTTCCTCATCAGTGCATTCTCTGTGAGTATATTGGTTTTGATGATAACAACACATGATCACATTGGATCAATTGTGTGTATGTGTGAAAAGGCATGATTTCAACTCAAACATCACATAAGGCTAGAAATGGTAAGCCTCACTTGAAATGCATGATCACAAATCATGAGCTTAAATTGAGAATGTGATAGGGGCAAAATGGGAAAGGTGACCAAAGAGTTGACCTTAAGGGTAAATGGACATTTGACCTCAACTTACATTGTAACAACCTAAAATTGATCCAAAACACATTAGGTTGGTATGAGAATCATCATAGGGTCAAATCAGGTGAAAGTAGGTCAAAAAGGGCAAATTGGGAATTTTGGGGGAAATGGTCCAAACTCACCTGAATGATGTGAAACATGTTTAATTATATTAATACACTTAGAATTGACCCTAATCATGCTTTAAGTTGTTCAATTTGATCAAAATTGAATTAGGTCAAAATTAGGGTTCATGTGATAAAAATCTGCTGAATTTTTTGGACTGTTTTTCACCCATGTTCACACCCCCATAACTTGCTCAATATTGAACCAAATTGCATTATCTTTATATGGTTGGAAATATCAGAATTCAAGCTACAAAACTCATATATAATATCGCATTTTCATGCAACACAGAGCACACACCATGCTGAACAAAAACGCATCAGATTGTGAAAGTCTGTGTTACAGCTTTCTGATGTGCTGATGTGTCACACTTTTGAGTACCCTATACTACTTGGAATGCGTTGAATTATTTATATGTTATATATTGCATATAGGGGTACATTTTGTCTCAAGAAACTTTTGTGATTTAAGGTCTTTATCATAGCTAAAAGTTGACTACAAAATGCTTCAGTAAAACTGTCTGTCTGTGAGATAGTTGACTTGTAGTGTCTTTTTGAGTGACGGGTTCAACTCCAAATTAGCTGAAAATTTGAGGGATTATAGTTGAAAATATTATGAGAATATTTCATTCTTTGATCATCTTGATTTGGACACGTGATCATATAGAAAATTTGAAGATAAACTTGTATTTATTTAAACTGTTTCCAAAAATAGATAATTGATTTGATTGGGTTAATTAATTGAGATAAATCCGGTTGTATCAATTTGAATTGATTGGAAATAATGCTATTATCTATATATTACACGTTCTACTCAAGATTGATAGGGGCACAAGAGGTATTTTACAAGAAAAGAGGCTGCAACCCTAAAAATAGCTATATATGGGGCTGTTTGGTGTTAAACTTGGAGTGTAGCAGAAAAACTCGATTGATCCTCTCACAAATCGACTCCAAAGTGTTCATATACATGTTAGAGAGTGTGAGCAACAAATTTACAAGAGGGATCAAAGGCTGAATAAAAGTGAAACCTGATCAACAAAGCTGAACTTGATCGAGGTTGTCGCTGCACGCATCGTCAAGCTGTTGATGCATGATCGACTGTTATGCTGAATGCTTTTCATTGAAGATCATCAATCAACTCTGTTGGGAAGTTAATTTATAGTTGTTATATGTTTTAACACGTTTATATAGCTTCCATGTGCTTATAATTGTTGAATCGAATCAGAAAGACGTAATCCTCGCCTGCATCTCACTGCTTGTGCTTGTGTTGTGGCCTGTTTGTGGACAGGTTGGTGAGTGTTTTTGAGAGGTGAGTCTTGTGTAGCTACTCTCAGTAGTGTGGTTTATCTTACTTACTTGTGTAGGGGTAGGATCAAGTGGATTAGGACTGTTTTAAAGGGTTAAAACAGTGGGATACTTAACAGTTTCTTAGGTAGGGCTGTTAAGGTTGTGTGTGGGTTATTGCTTGTTGTGTGTAGGGTCTTTGGTAGCATACACTTAATAAGAAAACCCCCCAGACGTAGGGCTAATTGCATTGGCAATTAGTTTGGCCGAACTGGGTAATCATTGTGGTGTTCCTTGCTTTTAATTTACACTTACACACACGTGATCGCAGCTTTTGGATGTTAACTTTGATTGCATGATTTGAATAAGTTAAACTCGTTTGATGAACAAACTTAAAACATGAAAGTGGTAGCTTGACATGAGAGGAAGAGAGCTGAATCGAAAAATTAGTGTTTAAAGCTTTGTAGTCACTTGAATAAGGTGATACAACTAGGTGTGTATGAAAACAAAGTGAAACGGGACATAGGTTGTTTCAAAACGATTTTAAAAGTTTTAAAGCACATTCAACCCCCTTCTGTGCCTTTACACCTAGCTAAGGATCCATATAGGACCTAACAATTGGTATCAGAGCGTGGTTGGCTTGAACACTAAGCATCTAGGTTGAAAGCCATTGCAATCAAAACTGTGAAACAGAAAATAGCTATCGTGATTTCTTTTGGCTAAACTGGTTATACATGTTTCCTTGAGTATTTATCTTATTGATCAGCATTATTGAACTTATATAAGCATATAGTAGCTTGTGTTATAGCCCCGAGATCTTCGTAATTTGAAACCATAAGTTGCATCTTGAACATGCTCGCTACTTGGTAAACTGCTCTGTAGTAGCTGTCTCACTTGATGAACTCAAAATTTCACCGTGCCTTTTGAATTCTCTCCCGAGCATTTAGGTTTTTGTGTTATAAGGACTCTAACCATAAATTTTCAGCTTAATTGGATAAGTGTGTTGAGAGATTCACCAACACAAGTAAGTCGCCCTATCCTCGTGAATGTGATTATGCCATCGCATTTGCTTGACTCGAATTGTGTATTTTTGATTCCTTGTGTGCTTACCTATTTTATCAACCTTATTAAACATATATAAGTATGTTGCACATATTCCATCACCCGATAGCTCAATTAGTCCACATTTGTACAAATTTGCCATAGTTGACCATTCAGCTTGATTTTTCCTATACTGTGGTATTTTTGGACTATTGACCTGGTGCTTAACTTCTATAAGGAATATAGGTGTGATATTTGTAATTATTGCCATATCTCGCACTTTACACTTGGTCCTTGGGCTTTTATGTCCTGCTTTTTCAGAAATGACAAAATGGCCACTAGAGCCTCACCGTGATGTACCTTCCACATTTGAGGCACAATACTATGCCTGGCTTGAGGAAATATGTGGAGAAAAGTCAAAATTTCCGAGATGGAAAAGTTGGAGAAATTTGAAGAGTTGGACACTGTGTCTTTGGTAGATCCAGATCTCGAGACATTTGAGGTAGCATGTGTTGCTCATAAGGTACTTGATGAAAACTCTATTATTAATGAATTTCTTGAAATGTTAATTGGTGAGCAACTTGATAAATGTGTTGAGATTCATTCATCCATGCTGTCATGTGCTACAATTGATGCACCTATATGTGATGTGGTTGAAATAAGTCATAACCTATATGTTGATAGTTCCACAGAGATAACTGAAACCATTAAATTTGATGAATCTGATTATGACTCTGTATGGGATAATGTGCCATCAACTGCTGAAAAAGAGTTAAATGAAATGCATGAAAATTATAGGCACTTGAGCTAAAGTATGATGACTCACTCAAAGTAAATGATAAATTGCATGCTAGGATTAATGAACTCACTTGTGAACCGGAAAACATAAAATCTGCATGTCAAATCTATCTCGAGAGTCAACTTATTTTGGAAAAGATGATCGACACCATAGGATGCCTAATGATAAAACCGAATAGGCTATGGTGAATTATGTGATAAACTCGCTATGAATGCTATATCTCGTGAATGTTGAGTCCGTTGTTCAATGCACTATCTGCTTAAGATCGCAACATAATGCATGTGGATCGCCCCATGAAGCATAAACGTTGGATACCTGTTAGGGACTTAAACAAAGGTAAATCTTTGTTGCATGCTAAACCGCTATATCTCGTGGTAAATGCTAAACCAGCCATGCATGTTAATCCTTTGAGGAACATAAACCGAGAAAATCTGCTTTTATTGCTAAACTCGCTTATGTGAACAAAATGCATGCTAAATATGTTTATGTGCCAAAATCATCTCGCTAGAGTCGTTAGTAATATTGTTCACCATGCATCTAATAGCCACATGTTTAATGTTGAAAATAAAAAGCTAAGGTTCCGAGGATCCGTAAAAAGGATACCACTACGCTTTATGATTGCGGTACAATCTATGAAAAGGATCATCTTCCAGACTTGGAAGAAAGGTTGAAGAATGAGGATGCCGTTGGACTCCACTAATTCAAATTGCTCTAAGTGGGAGTTCCAAGAAAAGACCGAGCAAAGTTTGCTTGGAAAAAGAAAGGAAGAAAGGTCGTATGGTTTGTAGTCCGACACCCTAAGTCTGTTTCAGGTCATAGGACCTAAGTTAATGAGACTAGTACTAAGGAAACAGGAAAGATAGACTCGCTGGTATAGCCGATATGGTTGCCATGCTATGTGTTTCTATGTTAGTGAGTATATGTTTTGATGATTCATGATCAATGATTACATGCATGCTAGATGTTGGTGAAATTTGCTAAATAATGGTGAAACTTGATTTTGAGATGAAAAATACATTTTAATGCATAAACTAAAATGAAGAAGATGATTTGAACTCTTGTTTCTTATATTCAATCATCTTGACATGTTTTGTGCTCTTATTCATCCTCAATACATGCCATGTGAGAAAATGTTTAGACAATTCATGCATATAGTCATTGATGTTGTATATTGTATGTTTAGTAGAGGTAGGATGTCTCATCCGACACGCTTTCACGCAAACCATGTTAATGATGAGCTAAAATATAAAGTTGTACTTATCTAAACTTGTGACACTTAATGTTGTCTTAAGAATCTTGTGCTTTCTTAAATGTAAAGTGTCATGGAAATTTTGATAGCTCATTTTTAGAGTCAGAGTAAGACATACTGTGAATGCCTAATGTTTGAATGTGATAAGCTAAGCATAAATATTTACTTGGGGAATTGAACTATAAAAGTAAAAATGATTCACATAATAAATGTATTTGTCGAAGTTGGTTGATGATTTGAGTGAGGTAGGGCATATCCCGAATGTCCTATACCACTATGAGGACCAAAAGCTCATGACAATAAAAATAGAGTCGCTTATGATTTGGGTAGGTAGGGTATACCACGATGTCCTATTATGCTATGATGGGCAAAAGCTCACTACGATGTGCTTATATGTGTAAAACATATGTGAATCAACTAATAAGTGGTAACAAATGGTATAAATGGAATAAATCGTTGAAAGACTTAATCATTGCCACCTTATCCCCAAAGATAAACGGAAAGGCATGTTGTAGGAGTAATCTCTCCGAGTATGTCGTAAAAGCTTTAATCATGTTCTATCATCCTTTTCATGACATGCTACATTTTATTGGGCACATAATTCTGAGGATCATTATATGTTTATAGTTTGCATGAGTATTGGCTAGTTTGCTTGAAATGTCAAGTTTGGATCTAGTGGAAATTTAATATGGTTCTGCACACACACACACCGGGATGAACATCTTACTTATTAAGTACATTGTATACCTGTTGAGATGTCTATAGTGTGTTGAACCTTTGTGCTACAAAGATAATCTAAGCATTGATCTTGCTTTGGTATTGATCCATACTTTCTCTCATTATGCCACATTTTGACTTATGCCATGCTATATTGCTATCCAGGATGACATGGTTATCTGTTACACACACATAGTGCTATTCAGACACTTTTTGATGCATGACAAAAAGAGGGAGAGATTGTTGTTGCATGTATATGTATGTGTGCTTACAAGAGGGAGAGTTATTGCATGGTTAGTTATTTGTGAAAGAGGGAGAGATATTGCATGTGATATGTGCTTAAATGCTGTTTGGGAGATTGTGAGATAGAGGGAGCATGTAGAAGAAAGATGGTGAATGATAGAGGGAGAATCATGATAGAGGGAGAGCCATCTATGAATGAGAAATTTGCATCCTTATGTGCTTATGTGATATGTTATATGCTTATATGATGCAAAGGGTATGGTACAACTGACATGAGTTTGACTAGTACCATTGCTCTGCCTCTACTTAGTATAAGGTGTTGAGATCACGACTGGGAAGTTGGATCTCAACTTGGGAAGCTTGGTAAGCTAAGTGAGAGATGACAGGGAGAGCATAGAGTTAGAGGAGCTAAAGGGTAGTAGTAGAGGTCAATGATACCTTTAGAGAAACCTAGGAAGCCCCCTGTGTGCTCTAAATTGTTTTGCATGACATTATTTGATACCATTGCCTTGCATCCTCGATATATGCTCACACACACACATCTGCTATACATTTCAGATATACATGCTTGGTTGTTGTCATCATCAAAAAGAGGGAGATTGTGAGTATATTGGTTTTGATGATAACAACACATGATCACATTGGATCAATTGTGTGTATGTGTGAAAAGGCATGATTTCAACTCAAACATCACATAAGGCTAGAAATGGTAAGCCTCACTTGAAATGCATGATCACAAATCATGAGCTTAAATTGAGAATGTGATAGGGGCAAAATGGGAAAGGTGACCAAAGAGTTGACCTTAAGGGTAAATGGACATTTGACCTCAACTTACATTGTAACAACCTAAAATTGATCCAAAACACATTAGGTTGGTATGAGAATCATCATAGGGTCAAATCAGGTGAAAGTAGGTCAAAAAGGGCAAATTGGGAATTTTGGGGGAAATGGTCCAAACTCACCGAATGATGTGAAACATGTTTAATTATATTAATACACTTAGAATTGACCCTAATCATGCTTTTAAGTTGTTCAATTTGATCAAAATTGAATTAGGTCAAAATTAGGGTTCATGTGATAAAAATCTGCTGAATTTTTGGACTGTTTTTCACCCATGTTCACACCCCCATAACTTGCTCAATATTGAACCAAATTGCATTATCTTTATATGGTTGGAAATATCAGAATTCAAGCTACAAAACTCATATATAATATCGCATTTTCATGCAACACAGAGCACACACCATGCTGAACAAAAACGCATCAGATTGTGAAAGTCTGTGTTACAGCTTTCTGATGTGCTGATGTGTCACACTTTTGAGTACCCTATACTACTTGGAATGCGTTGAATTATTTATATGTTATATATTGCATATAGGGGTACATTTTGTCTCAAGAAACTTTTGTGATTTAAGGTCTTTATCATAGCTAAAAGTTGACTACAAAATGCTTCAGTAAAACTGTCTGTCTGTGAGATAGTTGACTTGTAGTGTCTTTTTGAGTGACGGGTTCAACTCCAAATTAGCTGAAAATTTGAGGGATTATAGTTGAAAATATTATGAGAATATTTCATTCTTTGATCATCTTGATTTGGACACGTGATCATATAGAAAATTTGAAGATAAACTTGTATTTATTTAAACTGTTTCCAAAAATAGATAATTGATTTGATTGGGTTAATTAATTGAGATAAATCCGGTTGTATCAATTTGAATTGATTGGAAATAATGCTATTATCTATATATTACACGTTCTACTCAAGATTGATAGGGGCACAAGAGGTATTTTACAAGAAAAGAGGCTGCAACCCTAAAAATAGCTATATATGGGGCTGTTTGGTGTTAAACTTGGAGTGTAGCAGAAAAACTCGATTGATCCTCTCACAAATCGACTCCAAAGTGTTCATATACATGTTAGAGAGTGTGAGCAACAAATTTACAAGAGGGATCAAAGGCTGAATAAAAGTGAAACCTGATCAACAAAGCTGAACTTGATCGAGGTTGTCGCCGGCTGCCATCGTAAGCCGTTGATGCATGATCGATCGTTATGCTGAATGCTTTTCATTGAAGATCATCAATCAACTCTGTTGGGAAGTTAATTTATAGTTGTTATATGTTTTAACACGTTTATATAGCTTCCATGTGCTTATAATTGTTGAATCAATCAGTAAAAGACAGTAATCCCCGCCTCAGGTCTTTGTGCTTGTGTTGTGGCCTGCTTGTGGACAAAGTTGGTGAGTGTTTTTGAGAGGTGAGTCTTGTGTAGCTACTCTCAGTAGTGTGGTGTATCTTACTTACTTGTGTAGGGGTAGGATCAAGTGGATTAGGACTGTTTTAAAGGGTTAAAACAAGTGGGATACTTAACGATTTCTTAGGTAGTAATTCATTAAGGTTGTGTGTGGGTTATTGCTTGTTGTGTGTGTGGTCTTTGGTAGCATACACTTAATAAGAAAACCCCCAGACGTAGGGCTAATTGCATTGGCAATTAGTTTGGCCGAACTGGGTAATCATTGTGGTGTTCCTTGCTTTTAATTTACACTTACACACACACACATGCAGCTTTTGGATGTTAACTTTGATTGCATGATTTGAATAAGTTAAACTCGTTTGATGAACAAACTTAAAACATGAAAGTGGTAGCTTGACATGAGAGGAAGAGAGCTGAATCGAAAAATTAGTGTTTAAAGCTTTGTAGTCACTTGAATAAGGTGATACAACTAGGTGTGTATGAAAAACAGTGAAACTGGGACATAGGTTGTTTCAAAACGATTTTAAAAAGTTTTAAAGCACATTCAACCCTCCCCCTTCTGTGCCTTTACACCTAGCTAAGGATCCATATAGGACCTAACATTCTCCTCTAGCTTTCTTCAGTTCAGTCAGTTTCTCATCAATGTTTGCAAGGACTTGGGGCATCTCAGTTGCATGGACTTTTAAGATGTCCAAACTTTCCCCCTTATTGACATTATCTTTATCAATCAGACTTTTGATGTAAGTGTTTAGATTCTGCTGAGCTGATGCCAAAATGGTTTGAGCTACAACTGAGTCCTTCATGCCTTGTTCCATTAGAATACCTTCCCATCTATCTGGGGTTTCATCTCTTCTTGCATCGTTTTCAATGGTTGTCTTTCGAAACTCAATCAGAGTGTCTTGACAGTTACTAGTGATGATATCCATCTTCTTTTCAAGTTCGCTTCATTCTTTTTTGCTAGCCTCTAAGGACTTTAGAACATTTCCAAACAAACTGTTATCGTCCTTCTGAATTCTGATTATCTCATTATGATAAAATTTAATGAGATCAACCTGAGATGGTATGTCTTTTGAGCTTCCAGCTTGTTGTTCATTGGTTTTGCTTGTCTCAGCCTCATTTGATTTAGCTTGATTCAGCGGTGAGAGAACAACTTGCTTCAGTTTTTCTTTGTATTCTGCTGATCTTCTCCTTTCTTCAGATTTTTTTTCTAATTTCTTCTAGATTTGATTGATCAACAATTCTTCCAGGTGACATTTGTACGTTAAATTCTTCATCAGATTCTTCTCCAGCCAAGTTTGCAACAGTTCTTGCTATTTATGGCATAGATTTATCAGCAGGAGATTGATAACCTCCTTCTTCTTGTTGTTGTGCATCAAATACAGTTTCAGAACTGGAACTTCCACTGCTTTCTTCAGAGCTACTAGAATCATTATCAGTGTTCTGATCAGTTTAAGTCTTCTTTTCTTGTAAAGAGGCAAGAATCCCTTTTTGCAAATTGGGATCTTCCTGGGAATCATCATCATCACCCTTTTTGGAACTTCAACCAGTTGTGGCTTCCTTACAATAACTATTTCTCGAACAAGATATCCTTGATTCAAGAATTCATCGGTATTGATCATTTCTGATAGATTTGTAATGTTGTAGAGATCAAATACCCATCTTTCAGTAACTTCCATTTCTGCTAGCTGACTCTTTTGATTGGAGATAGAATCGAATATCTAGATTTGATAAATTCGCAAACGCTTATAATCAGCTGACATTAGTTCTCCATGATCAGTTGAGAGGTTAGATTGAGTAACAATCTCTTCAGATCCTCTTGAGATCTCCTGGTCAACATCCAGAATATCTCCAGTTCTCACAATATCTTCAGTTTGCATTGGGTCGCTTTTTTTGGTTCCTCCTTCAAGAGGATCGATAAGCGATGTACCTTTTTCAATGGGTGAAACTGAGATTATCGGATCAGTTTCAAAATTTTTATGACTAACAAGTTCTTCAGTAACTTGTTCTCCAACAGGCTCAAGTTCCAATTCAATAACTGGAACTTCTTTTATCATGGATTCAGTGACTTCTTCATCATGAATCAGCTCATCCAGGTGAGTAACTCTAGTCGATCTTGATTCTACTTCAGCTCATTTATCTTCAGAGTGAGAAGCTGAAAATCCTTTGACTGATTCTTCAAATTCTAATCTGGAAGTAGATTTTTGAGGTGTGGATCTTGATTTTGAAAGTAACCAAAGCATGTGCATCATTGCTTTGTCGAATAACCTTTCTTCACTGTCAGATCCTTCATCATCATGCTCAGTTCTCAGGGTCTGCTCCCCCTGAGTTTCAGCTTCCTTCTGTAATTCAGCTTCAACATCCTATTCTCTGTTGACAACTTCAGTTTCCTTTGTCATTTCAATTTCTTGTGTATGTGTAACTGGCTCTTGAATTGGTAACACTTCAGTTACAGATGTTCGAACAGATTCGGTAAGTGTAGCTTCAGTTCTTACTATTTGTGTCGCTTCCTCAAGAATCAAGTAGTGACTTTTGTTGGTGAAACAAGATCGATTTGTCTTTCTCTCAATCTTCCAATTGTTTCCTTCTTTTCCTTAATTCTTCAACTTGTTCCAAGGCTTCATCTCCGGTTACAATTTTCTTCAACTTTCTGCTTTTCTTCTTTTTAGGTTCACTTACAGAACCATCAGCTTTCTTTTTCCAGGTTTTTCTTCTTTAATAACAATCTTCCCATCGGCAATTGGTGTTTCTTTCCTCTTTGCGATTCCAAAATGATCGAGTATCCTTTGGACCACCGGTGCAAGAGTCTTCTTGTGATAGAATCGACCTTTCTTGACATTGGTCTTCTTTTTGGGTGTGTCAATTGATTGTGCCACTAATTGATCAAATAGATATCTTTGCGAATTGGAATTTTCTCCAAAACAAATTACATATAGTAAATCCAATTCACTCCAGAGAGATTGCTAAAGTTTCCTGCATTTCCAATTATGCAATTTGCTAACATCTTAGTGAGAAAGTTGAATTTCGGTTTTAGTAAACTTGTGCTCCCGGTCTGTAAAACTGTGGAGTCTGCATCAATTGCTATATCTTTCCATAACTTTTCTTTCTGTTCTTTAGTCAATTTGATGTCTTCCGTTCCTCCAGATTTGTCAAACCCAAAAATCTCTGTAATTAGGTCTTCAATAACTTTGAGTTGCTTGCCATTTGACAGTTGTGGTAAAAGTGTGTGTGCTCTCTCCTTCTAGAGCTGTACTTCCAAATTCATAGAAGTCTCCGATGCTTCCCAGACATACACTCTTTAGATTGATGTTGAATACTTCATCCAATCCTTTGATTTTCTGTATTTTTGCTGCAATAACTTTGGCTATAGTTTGATCAGTATATTTTGCAATAAACTGATCAAGATAAATGATCATTACAGATTCAACATGAGTAGAAGCCATTGTTTTCTGGATTTTAGTTGAAAATTTGAAAATTCAGAGATTTAGAGAATAGATTTCAAATTCGAGGGAGAAGAATTATTAATGAAAATTCTGGGTTATTTATAATTTGTGTCAAGGGTAGTTAAGAATTGAGTGGGACTCAAAACGTCTTGTCATAAATGTTTTGAGATTGTGAAAATGAGTTGAGTGGAAAAGATGAACGGTTGAGATTGAAAAAGATCACGTCTTTTCTTGACATCCGTAGCTAGATAGTAGTAAGTAGGATAAATACGGTGTATCTTCCAGCTGTACGTTCAGTCTTGCACTTATACTGAATTCAAAAACACAGTCGTGAAAACAACTCAGTTTTGTGAACACGCTTCTTCAGTTCTCAGTTAGCGATATTCTCCTGCAAAACAGAAAGAGAGATTTTCGGTACCCATATCTGTTTGGGTCCTAACTGATAAGTTTTAGATGGTATAATTTTATTTTTGACTTTATACCTCTCTTGATATTTTGAATGAGTAAAGTTAGTTTTCACAAATTCTTGTTGTTTTGTTCTAATGGTTTTTCGTTGGTTCAGTTTGTGGAACTGATGTGATGGTTCACTCCAGTCTTCATCTGTGGGAAACAGTCTCCCTTTCCTTCTAAGTTTATTATTCCATGAATGATCTTCATTATTAGATGGATGAGACTTGAAGATTTTTCTCTGATCTTCATTATTAGATGGATCAGTTTTACCTTTTCAATTTTTTCTCGAGTCTTCCCAGTAAAATCTGCTGGTTTGGTGCTTTTACCAACCGATTTTTCGATTCGCTCGCTTGTGCATTTGGTGTGTTTGAGTTTTTGTCGGGATTCTAATAATTTTATCAGTTTGCTGAGTTCCTGACTGTTGTGCAGTCACAAATTTCATTGCAACTGAACTTGGTCTGAACTTAGAATTATGTTGATTAACAAACCCTAAACCAGATCTGTCTCCAAATGGTTTTTGTGTTTGAATCGAACATTGGACATTGGATCAATCGATGATTCTCGTGATGTTTATTACTTCTTTCAGTTCATCAGTTGGTCGAATTACCTTGGTTCCACTATTATCCTTGATTAAATCGATCTCATCATTCAATCTCGAAACTTTAGCTTTCAATAACTTTTTCTCCTTTTTGACATCCTCATAATTCTTTTGAATTACCTCTAATTCCTTCATGAGTATGTCCAAGGTTTTATTGAGGCCTTCATTTCCAAGATTGTTCATGGCAGTGTGAGTGCTGGATGTAAATGCAATTACCTCATGGTGTTTGATAGGTAAGCTTCTTGTTGAGGAATCATCATTATTTAAGACTTGCTTGCCTTTATCATTTGTATTTGCCTGTGCTGCTCCTAGCAGTATGATTTCCTCATCACCCTCACCTCCATAGCTCATGGGTAGAATCTTATCAATAACCTTGGCTTTTGCGGTGGATGGATCTTCAATAATGTTTTCAGTCAAATTTTCTTTTATGTAATCAGCTACTCGTAGCAACTCCTTTTCTGCTTCTTCTGATAGATCACTTAGTGATGGAAATCCTCTGGATTCATCATCATGTGCATTAAAGTCAATATCCACATCAATACTAAAATAAGGTTCTGGATTAGTACATGAGCTCGTAGTGCTGAATCTTTCAAATACTTGATCCTGAAATTCAAAAACAGCATTCTGCAAATAGTCAGTCAGGGGGTTATTTAGCCAACTTCTAATTCTAGATGCATCTATTAAGTTTTAATAAAATGCTTTTACAAATGATACAAAAAAGGGTTTTCAACAACTGGTTTGTAAGATCTTTAGATCACTTCCAAACGGAAGAACTGCTCCGATACCAATTGTTGGTCCCTTGGAAAGGCTAACACAAGTTTAGAGGTGGGGGGGTGAATAAACTTGTCCCTAAAACTGGATTTAAAACAAATTAAGGTTCAGTTAAAACTTGTGTGGAGTTAAGCTAACTCAACTGAGTATAAGTCAATACTGACTTATTCTTAGTTTAGCTAACTGGCAGCGGATTGATTTAGACTTTAAGATATGTAAATTATCAGAAATTTGTTGAGTCTGTTTCTTGAAATGGCCGTAAATAAGAACTGAATAATTATGACTGGAATGAAGTAAGTAAAGTAAATAAACAAGAATTATAGAGGTTCCAGGTGATGTAATCCTGTCAGTCCTCTCTTCCCCTGTGATGCGGAGGAAATTCCACTAGAACTTCTTTGAGATGGCCCGGTTACAAAAAGTTCTAAACTGCTAGTCCTTGACTAATCCCTAGCTTCACTATCTAAACACTTATAGAACCAGTAGAATTGCTACTCTTCAATTGTTTGAAACACTGGTCCTTGGAGGGTTGAATTGCCTCTTCACCAGCTCATCACAACCACAGTCTTCCCGATCGCACTCAACTGCCCTTCACACCTTCTTGGTGTTTCACGCCTAAACCTTTGATAGAATCAAAATTGAGACTTGAATCAATAATTATGATTCATTTGTGATTTGAGCTTTTCTTCTAGATAAATAAGTTATGCATACCTGTATTTCTTCAAATGAATGATCCAGATCTTCCTTGAATGCTAATGAACACTTGAAGAAATTTCTTGATATTGCAATTAAGTATTTAGCAGGAATTCTTTTAAATTAGCTTTTCCCCCTTAATTTGATCTTTCAATTCTTGACTAGATTAATTCTTTTAATTCCTCCTGCTCTCCTCTTTTTTCTTTTTGATAGAGGTAGTCTATTTATAGGGGTTTATCTAACGGTCAAGTTCCTTTGAGTTCAAATCCTTGTAGCGATTTAGTGGTGCTACTTTCTTGCTCGTACGTTTATGTCCGAACGGATAGATTATCCTCCAATCATAATTCTTCAATTGCAACGGTTGGATTTTTCTTCAGTTTGGTTAAACCATAGTTTCAAAATTGATTTACTGAGATCATTATCAGTTCTCAGTTTGTATGAGCTTTAACTGAGTGTTTACTCTTCTTCAACAATCAGTACTCCAGCTTTCATATGATTATAATTGACTTAATCAGAGTACATCGTAAACAATTATCTTCTATGAATTCATTGTCCTTATGATTCTTAGATCTCCATACAAGATCGATAAAGTTAGTTCATGTCATCACAATCTTTCCTGAAGTCTAGCTTTACAGTCTCGACGTAGTCTTCATAACTGAGTTTGAACCCTCAGTTCTTCAATCTTCAATAACTGAGTCTGTGACCCTCAGTTCTTCATTAAATGAGTTTGAACCCTCGGTTCTTCAATCTTCTAGATAAGCCAACCGAGTTTGTGTCCCTCAGTGAACTTATCTCTTCAGTTTCATATTGGTGTAGTCTGAGTCAGGTTGATTAAATTCCAGTTGTTTCTAGTTATCTCAGTTCACTAGAAATATTACAGTTCTTGTCTGATTTAACTTATAAAAATATCAGACTCTATTAAATCCTATACATTGATATCTAGACATCTTTTTTCTTTGCACTATAACAGCTAGTTATGACACTTCATCAATGGGGTTTAAGAATAATGACTGAATAAGTGATGAATCATCATCAAAACATAAATTTTATTTCCAACAACAGTGTTGAAAACTGAGTCACTGAAGCTTTTGTATACAAGGACAATCTTGTTGTTGTAACTATGAAAACAATAGTGAATTCCTCCAATCATCACAGAAGAGGAGTGGATTAAGGGATTACACCACCATGAACCACTATAAACCTTTGTGTCTATTTTACCTTCAGCAATTTACTTTACTGCACTTAATTTATTGCATACTATATATGTGACTATATATCCCACATTGAATTAACATTTTAAGAAGGGACGTATCCGCTGCCCAAAAGCTTTTACATTGAGAAAAGTTTTTGAAACTCCAGTATAGTCATTCACCTCCCTCTGACTATACTTTTAACCTTCTCTGGGACCAACAATTGGTATCGGAGCAGTGTTCCATCATATCAGAACTTGATTTCGGGTAACAATAAGATCACTTACTTTCAAAGTAGTTTTCAAATCTGTGCTTTCTAAATGTTGGTCCCTTGAAAAGGCTTTGGTTAAGTTTAGATGGGGGTGAATAAACTTAACACTTAAAACTTTTTGGAGTTAACAAACTCAAGAACTTCAAAGAAATTCGCCGATACTACAAGAGTCTCGCACGACACTCAAGAGTCTGGCCGATCGTTGAGTTTATCGAATTTGTTCAGTGGAAATATATTAAAAATTAAGCCTTATTACTTTTTGTTAAATATGATACCAAGTATTAGATACTCAGTAGTGTATGTGTGTGATTTAGTTGCTAGATTCAGTAGATTGATGTGTTAGATAAACTAAGTGCAGAATATAAATGCAGTAAAGTAAGTATGCAGAGATTTTATAGTGGTTCCGGTGTGGTGTAATCCTGTCATTCCACTCTTCTCCCCGTGATGTTGGAGGTAATTCACTATAGATTTTTGAGGTAGCTATTACAAAATCCCTAAGTTGCTTGTCCTTCACCAATAACTATGGCTTCACAAATCGAACACTTGGAACAGGAAGGATTGTCGCTCCAAAGTCTTCCACCGGTCCTTCAAGGGTAGGATTTCCTCTTCACCACTCTCCACCACAAACAATGATCTTTCACACCCAAAGATGCTTCACTGTCTTCAGTAGATTTCTTGTAAAAGAAAGATTGAATCAAGTAAGTGATTCAGGTTTCAGCAGCTTGATCAGGATGATATGATCAGCAGCTTGATGTCTTCAAGTGTGTAAACTTGATGCAGCTTGAATGTAGATTACACTTGAAGAATTGTACTGGATCAGTAGCTTTATGCTCAGTAGTGTCAGCAGGGTGTTTTTCTGATTTAATTATGATTGCTCAAGATGGATCCTTATTTTTCTTCACAAATCATCATTTTTATCTGAGTTAGGAGTCCTCTATTTATAGGTAGAAATCCTTGTGACTTATGTTTGAAATTCAAACATAGCCATTTTGGATTTGTCTCCATCTTGACTTGCTTTTTCTGACTCTTCCTAGGACTGACACTGTCAGACTCATTTTTGACAGTTTTCAGTCTGTCCACCCTTTGACTTGTATCCATTGGATAAAGGTCTGAATCTTTCCAACGTCCCTTTAATCTTAACCATTGATTTGTTTGATAAATCAGAGGTTGTTGGCTGTCCCTTTCTTTGTAATCTTCCAATGTAGCCTTTGATTAAATCAAAAAATGTGTCCAGCAGGTTCCTGAGAACATAAGTCTGCTGATATACACATCAGTAAGCTGATCCAAATGTTGTTGTGTTTAAAAACACTTCATCTATCTGTCTTTTATCCAACTTTAATTTATAAAGTTAGATTACACCTTTTTTGCATATAACTAAGTTCCAATCACCACTTAACTTGTGGAACTTAGACCTTGTACACAAGGTATATGTAATCGATTTAGGTCATCACAAACTTCCCTAAATCCTGATTCCATATCCTTGACTTTAATTACTAAGTTTGATCCCTTAGCCTTCAATAATCGAGTTTGAGCCCTCATTTCTTGGCCTTCAAAGAGGTTGCTTATTAGTCTCATCGACACGCCTACCTCCTATCGATCTAGACTAGTCTCATTGATGTAAGTCACCGACCTTTTATTGTTAGAAATCACTAGTTTAACGCGCAATGAATTTAAAATTTGATTTCCTTTTACTAGATCGTTCTTCGCTTAATGCAATAAACACGTTAAGTAGTTTGACGGTTATACCTCGGGATGATCTATAAGATCGCCGCTTGACCGTCAATGGAGAGTAGTTCAAGGCACAAGCCGCCCACGCGTCCGGCCTCTATCGCTAATCCACATGAACCCCTTGCCGGAATCCTCCTTGATTGCTATCAGAAAAACACCGGTTGCTAGACCGGCCTTTTTCCTCCCTCACAAACTCACTATGGATTGCTCTCTATTTTACACAAAAACTATGAGCTCATGCAATTATGATGTACAAAAGATCCTGACACCCACTTCCTTTATATAGGCAAAGTGGCGCCCCATATGGTGTGGAGGAGAAGAAAACCTTTTCCCAATAAAATAAGGAAAATCCACTAGATTGATTTATCTCTTTAATTATAATTTATTTTGCCAATATCTTATATTGATTATAATTATCTTATTACCATAAATCTATTTTTTTTTTCAAAATCAATTAATATCTTATATTAATATTATGGCAATCTTATTAATTAAAGTGCACAATCCAAGTGTATCTTATACACTCAATTGTGGTGCCCCATATGCGAATTAATTGGCTTCCGGAATATTCTTTAATTAATATAATTTGTATATAATTAATATCTTGTATTTTATTTATTCATAATAATTAAATACCACAATATTAATTTACCACTATAAACTTTATAGTCTAATGATAAACTTTCATTATTTGGTCATCAACTATAACCGCATTTTAATCCGACTCGATGTTCATATGTGTGTGACCCGATAGGCTTCCGAATATGTTGGCCGTAGACACAAAGTGCAATTTACTAAAATGCCCTCTATACCTAACGATCACGGGATAGCGTCTAGCAAAGCACCGTGACCCCCAATCATTGGAAGAGTCAAAAGCAAAGACTACTACCTTTCATGTGAAGCAGTTACCGTGTAACTTAAAATCCTATCGTTGTAATAATATCCATATGATCGTATCTCGAGTGTCAATACATTGACGGTCTTATCTTATAAACTGGATATCATGCTCTCTCGGAATAACACATTTACTCCCACTTTGCAAAGATTCTCGAGAGCTAGACATTCCTTATAAGAAGACCATTTCGGATATTCGATCCAATCATAGGATACGCGATTCCCGGACGACCAATCATGTATACTCCGCATGCTTCAATATCATACCCAATCACTACCGCATGATCGCCCCGTGGTTAGGAGAAATCTCAATAGTGTCAAAGCATGACAATCCACACCGTGATGCCAAGAAGACTCCGGTCAAAAGGATAATTACACAACCGCCACATAGTGTGACACTTAATGTAAGTGGTTCAGTCTAACGTACGCATTCTCTAATACACGTCCACGTATAGTCCAAGTGTCTCTACACTTCGATAGACGAGATCTATCCCTATCTTCTAAAAGATAGAAGACATCCAATACGTGCTAGTCTGATTATACTATCAATGTCCCTTTTGATAATATGTAAGACTAGAGACATTTAAGTACGAACCTTTTTATAATGATTAGAGATCTCATCAACCACAATCACTATCATGGTTTCTCTATCTCAGATTGATACTAGGGACGTTACTATATATATACAACAAATAATATGAAGATAAACAATATATAATAACATAAGTGCTTTTATTGATCATAATAAAGTTATTACATGAACTAAATAGACTGTAAATGACCCGACCCGGTCGGATCCGGTCCAACCCGATTGGGTTTAGGACACCTTTCCAACATTTACAGTGCTTGTTTGATCAACCCTATACAAGATCAAACTCTATTAAACCTATACATTCGATCTAGACATCTTTTTCCCTTTGCTCTATAACAGCTAGTCTGGCACTCATCACTAAAACTTAAAAATAAGTCCAACAATTTCCCCCTTTTTGGTGATGATGCCAATACCCTCCTAACAGCAAAGCAAAAAGATTAAAAACAAAAACAGAGCAAATGTAGTCATATCTCATTATAATCAGTTGTTCAAAAGTATTACAGTCTTGATTCAGCAAATGATAAAATAGATAAGGTGTGCTGATCTACTGTCTTCTTTCTCTTTCTTCCCTTGCCTTTTCTGCTTGCTCTTGATAGGCTCTTATCTCTCTTATCATTTCTCTCATCCATTCATTTTCAATCAGAGAGAAATCAATATGAGGATTCACTTGTTTCCACCAATGCCATGCTTCAGGTAGAGTAAGGTTGATTTGATGTACTCTAAAGCCTAAACGCATGTAAACTTCCTTGAATTCATTAAGTGACTCCTTTGCATTGGTAGTAGGTAAACTCCTTCCACCTCTACCACTTCTTCCACCTCTACCACCTCTGTGTGAAGCCCTCATGGCTTTAACCCTTGCTTCCTAAAACTTGAGTCCAAGAAAGGAATTGAGTCCCTCATGGAAACCTTTATCATGATAAAGTCTTCTTTTGCTGTTGTAGACCTTCTTGTATTCTATGAGAAGATCATCAGTAAGTGGAAGTCTGCCAGGTGTAGGCTCCCTAAAATCATTAGTGTCATCTTCCCATATTTTCTTAGCAAAGATTCTAGCAGCCTCTTTTCCTACTGCTGTTTGGCTCTCTTCCCCCTTATTGACATCATCAACAAAACGGGACAGCAGGCCATGTACACTCTCCTGTGTGAGCACTAGGTTGTTCAGTAGACCCTCCATAATTTCTGTCCTAGTGTCAACAGATGTGAAACTTCCTTGCAATGTTTGCTCCAGTAGTGTTATTCTCTCAGTGATTTTAAGATCTAGTACAACAGGTTGCAGTGTTCCAGCAGATTCAGCCACAGTAGGCTTAGGTGTCTCAACAAGCTTATCAAGTTTCTGGTGAATGGATGTAAATTGTTCTTTCAGAAACTTGTCTTTCAGTGTATTTCCTTGCTTGATCCCCTTCACATCTTGAGCAAGGTTAGCAAGAGCATATTGGGTGGAGGTAATATTGGAAGCAACAATTTTAGTAGTTCTTCCTCTATTCTCCACTAAATTCATTAAATCTTCAAATCTCTGCTCATGCCTGTCAAGTTGAGTTCTTAACCTTGTAATGTCATTTCTGACAGTCCTCAACTCATCCAAAACCTCTGCTGGTACTCCACCAGCCATTCCTCCAGCCATATGTCCAGTAGCTTCATCAGCAGGCTCTTCAACATTGTATTGTGCCCTCTGTCTCGACGACAACCATGGCAAAGCTCATATCCCTTACAAAGCAGGTTAGGTCCTTGGAATTCCTCCAGAATAGGATCAAGAGTGTGCTCTTCAAAACTCGTACAAATGCCTCGTTGAGGTTCATCATTAATAGGTTCTTCCTCAGCACTTGAAACTCCTCATCATCAGTAGTCATAGTCCAAAAATTTGCTCATCCTCCTCATCAATAAAGCAATCACGACCATCTTTCCCTTGAGTGACTTTTCCTCCAGCAGGCTCCACTACAGCAGCCTGTTCTTCAACAACAGCAGGGGTTTTCTCCAAACCAATAGATAGTTCCAACCTATGTCCAGGTGCTGTTTGTACCTTAACAACTTGTACCTCTTGTTCCAACCTTTGTCCAGGTGCTGTTTGTACCTCAGCAACCTGTACCACCTGTTTAAACCTTTGTTCAGGTGATTTTTGTGCCACAACAACCTGTACAGGGAATACATCCATATTCTCTTTTTGAAATTCCCTAAGATCAGAAATCTTTCTTAGAAAATTTGCAGCCTTGGTTAGAGTGTCCTCAGTGTCAATCCAGTCTTGATATTGAATTGAATCCTCAGAACTGACATCAGGCTAACTAAGATTAGTAACCCTTTCTTCATCTGAATCCACAGTCTACTAATCATCAGTATGCTCAGCAGGTTCTACAACAAATAGAGTGTCTATCTCACCAACCATCCTGTTTGCACCAATAGATATTCCCTAATTGATTTGTGCCTCTAGATCATCCATGGTGAGATCCTCCAGATCCTCATTCATTTGTTCAGTTTGTTGCATCTTAGTGGATTTTCCAAAGACCAAAGATCGCGCTCTACTCTTGGTTCAATAATCATAGCAGTTCCACTGACTCCTCCTGGACTAAACGAGAATCAGATGATGATGAGTCATCATTGTCATCTCTTGGATCCCTGAATTTGATACCCTCTTCCTTCTGTTGTTCATCAAACATATCCATCAGTCTTGATTCCAATAAAGAGGTATCAACCAGTTCCAGCAGATTATCCACTCCCAACTTTTCAAAAGCCCATTCCTCAAAGTCTGTCATTGGTTCTGCAGTTGGCTTTTGTCTTTTATAGAATCCAAGCTTCCACTGAAAATAATCAGCCACTTGCTGGAGTTTAGGATCAACAAACTTCTCTTTCTTCTTCTTATCATGTCTCTCAAATGGCATGGTTGGTTTTCAGGGAGCTGTTCCAGTACCTTGCTGACCTGCAAAGGTCTCAACAAGTAAATTCAGAGTTTCTTCCACAGATGCTTCTAGGTCAGTAGGTTGCTCAGGTTGTATGTTAGTCCCTACTACCTCCATCTGTACTACACTTGGTTCCCCCTGACTTATATGATCATCAGCATGGTTAGCAACAGATTGCTCTTCCCCCTGAACTATTGCAGAACTTGCAGGGTCTTGTACCAACTTTTCCACTTCCACAGTAGGTGTAGACTGAGTAGTTTTCTATGGTTCTTCTACAAGTTGCTCAACAACAACTTGTGCAGTTTCAGTAGGCTCAGCAGCCTTTGCAGGGGAGGATTCAGTAGCTTCTACAGCAGGCTCATGGTTAGTAGTCTTTTGTGATTCTCCAGCAGGTTGCTCAATAACAACCTCTACATCCTCAGAAGGCTTGATAATCTTTAAGGGCTCAGCCTCAATAGCCTCTCCTACTTCTTCTTCTTCTTGTTGTTGCCTTTGAGCCTCCAAAGTTTTCAATTGCTTCCCTTTGCCATGTTTCCTTTTCTTGGCAATCTCTTTCATTCTTTTGGATAGTTGTTCAGCTTCAATCTTAGTAGACTTCCTCTTTCTACTGGCTTCCTTCTGTTGCTCCTTCAAGATTTCAGCAACAGTCTTCTTCTTTGCAATTGCAGCAGGGTCAGTAACCTCAATTTCAGCTGGACCCTCAGCAGACTCAGCAGTCTCTTCTATTTGCTTTCTTGTCTTTCTAGGCTTTAGCAATTCTCTAATTTTTCTTGTGTCAGTAGCCTTCCTCTTTTCAGTAACCGTCTTGGGTACAGCAGGCTTAACAACTTTCTTGAACTGCTCACCACCAGCATCATCATCTCCATCATCATTATCACTTTGTGTGGCCTCATCATCCACATCTTCATCATCATCCAAACCAGGGATAGGATAGTCAATCTCTTTCTTGTATCTGGATTTATTTAACTTTTCAGGTGCAACATCAGCAATTCCCAAATGATTCAGCCGGGCCTGAACCATCAATCCCAAAGGTAAAGCCTTGGATTTCCTTATCCCTTCTTTTTCTTCTTTTTCTACCTTCTTCATGTAGTGGACAAAGAATCCATCCCAATCAAACTTCATGCTTCTGCAAATGATCATCAGCAGTTCTATTTTGGGTCCTGATAAAGTATCCATGCTTCCAATGAGTCCAAAGATATTCTTTGCAATAATCTTGCTCAACAGGTTGTATTCATAACCAATATGCTTCACATTAATGCCTGGAATTGATTTGATGGCATTATTGGTCTTGATTCTATCAACAAAATCCATTTTTGACAGTCCTATTTCCTCAGGATTTGTTGGAGCATCGATTACTGGTGCAAAACCAAAAACTTCACTCAGCAGGTTCGAGGAAACTTCAATCTCCTGGGCATTTACTGTTGTGGTGAATGCCTCTCCACCTTCTCTTATTACAATATTTCTCCAGAAGTTAACAACATTTGTATATGATATTGTTTCCAATCTTATATTGAGCACATTTTCCAAACCTTCATATCTTCTTATTCTTCGTCCAATATTGATAGCTAATTCAATTTGGTTAGCATCCACAACAAAGCCTCTCACACTTTGACTTGTTCCGATTTGAACACCATCCTTTTTGTAGCATTAACCACGATTAAAGTTGGAATAAATAGGATCTTGACACGTGGCCCATTACTTATCCATAAATGTTTGTAACCATTCTATCATGTAACCGCAGTTATAAAGATAAGATGAATATCCCGCCATTTGCTTTTTGACTTTTGTAAGTTTGACTGTGTAACGTTTCCTTCAGTAGACTTGGCTCAGCAGCCTGCTGACACAGTTACTCTGCTGATGTTTAATTCCTTTTGTTTTGTCCAACTGATAATACAAGATGAAGTTTAATACCAATGACTGATCTGTCAAGTGAGCTCACCCAACATGACAAGGACCAATCCCCTTGGCAACTTCATTTGCTCAATTGTCCAAACATAAGTACATGGAATTGTTGATACCAATGACTAATCAGCTAAGTGAGCTCAAGCAACATAGCAAAGACTAATCCCCTTGGTGAATTCCAGTACATTGCTGATAATAGATGTATCAGTCATCTCTTATAATTCCAAGTTCAGTCCTTAGTTTAGCAAATCTTTCACTGTCAAGTGGTTTAGTGAAAATATCAGCAAGTTGATCTTCAGTAGGGATGTAAAGAACCACCACATCTTTCTTTTCAACATGATCTCTTATAAAATGATGTCTAACATCAATATGCTTGGTTCTTGAGTGCAAAAAAGGATTTTCTGTGATTGCAATTGCACTTGTGTTGTGACACATTATAGGAATTTCCCTTTCTTCAATTCCATAATCCCTTAACTGTTGTCTTAACCAAAGTATTTAGTGCACAAAGAACTTCCAAAGAAGAATGTACTCACTTTCAAGAAGTGGAAGTTGATATAGAATTCTGTTTCTTGCTAAACCAGGAGACCAGTCTATTTCCCATTAATTGACAGTTTCCTGTGGTGTTTTTTCTATCAATCTTGTCTTAACCAAAGTATTTGAGTAGGATATAACCTTGAAACTTCCATCTTTTCAATACCATATCCCTACTCCCAAAGTCTCTTTTAGATACTTGAGAACTCTTTTGACTGCACCTAGATGACTTTCTTTATGTATTGATTGAAATCTTGCACAAACACCTACAGCAAATGATATATCGGGTCTCATTGGCAAGAAGTGCACAGCAAGATCGCCTATCATCCTTCTGTATAAAGTCTGATCAACATCTTTGCCATCTTTATCTTCATCCAATATAATGTTTGTACTCATAGGAGTAGATACATTGGTGCTGTTTTCCATACCAAATTTCTTCAGCAGCTCCTTGGTATACTTGGTTTGATGAATGAAGATTCCATCTTTCATCTGTTTGACTTGCAATCCCAAAAAGTAGTTCATTTCTCCCATCATACTCATTTGGAATTTACTTTTCATCAGATTTGCAAACTTCTCACATACCAGTTCATTTTCATAACAAAAAATTATGTCATCAACATAAATTTGTACCAACAGGGTGTTGCTCCCTTCATTGATTCTGAAAATAGTCTTATCAATGGTGCCTTTTGTAAAAACATTGTCCACCAAGAATTTAGATAGAGTCTCATACCATGCTCTTGGTGCTTGTTTTAAACCATAAAGTGCTTTGTTGAGCCTATACACTTTATCTTCTTGATCTTTAACTTCAAATCCAGGAGGTTGCTGAACATAGACCTCCTCCTCCAGAATGCCATTCAAAAATGCACTCTTGACATCCATCTGATATACTTTGAAGTTTTTATATGCAGCATATGCCAAGAATAATCTTATAGCTTCCAATCTTGCAACAAGGGCATATGTCTCATCAAAATCTATTCCTTCAGCTTGAGAATAGCCTTTTGCCACTAGTCTAGCCTTATTCCTCACAATGGTACCAGATTCATCATGTTTGTTTCTGTATACCCATTTTGTACCAATTACATTTGCATGATTAGGCCTTTCCACTAGTGTCCAAACTTGATTTCTTTCAAATTCATTCAACTCTTATTGCATAGCAATTATCCAATCTAGATCCAATATTGCGTCTTCAACAACTTTAGGTTCCATTTGAGATAGAAAACATGTAAACATTGCTTCTAATTGTCTTCTAGTCCTCACACCTTGCTAAATGTTGCCAATAACTTGTTCAGCAGGGTGATCCCTTAACCATTGTGGATTCTGGTTAGATTGATTCTCTGGAACATCATCTTCAGTAGGGTCTACTGTTTCTTCAACAGGGGTTCAAAGCAGATCCTTGAATTGCCTCGCTTGTTGCATCATGAGTGTTACCAAGCAGGTGTTCAAACAGAGGCGAATCGAAACCTTTAAGTCATTGAATCTTTCCAAAACTTCAACACATTATGGATCAGTAACTTGTTGATTCTCAGCAGGTTCTGAAGCTTCATCTTCCATTCCAGTGAACTTATGTTCATCAAATACAATATGTATTCTTTCTCCATGTTTCAGTGTCCTTTTGTTCAGTACCCTGAATGCCTTGCTAACTGAAGAATATCCCAAGAAAATTCCTTCATCTGATTTTGGTTGGAATGTCTTCAATTGTTCCTTATGATTCAAGATAAAACATTTGCTTCCAAATGGATGGAAATAGGATATATTAGGTTTTCTTCCATTCCAAATCACATAAGGTGTCTTCAGCAGCTTCTTCTTCACTGATGTTCTGTTTTGTGTATAGCATGCTGTATTGACTGCTTCAGCCCAATATCTTTCAGGTAGCAATGCTTCACAAATCATAGTTCTTCCTACTTCTTTTAGAGTTCTATTTCTTCTTTCAGCAACCCCATTTTGCTGAGGTGTACCAGTAGCAGCCAGTTGATGTAGTACACCATTCTGTTCACAATATTCTCTTATAAATTTATTGAGAAATTCGGTACCACTTTGTCCGATCCGATTTTCACCATCACAAACTTTTCTCATTCTGTAGTCTCTTCAAAAGTTCAGGCATCTTTTGAAGTGTTTCACTTTTCTTGTTCATGAATATCACCCAAGTGTATCTTGAATAATTATCCACAACCACTAAGGTGTATTTCTTTCCTGTTACACTTGTTGGTGTTACTGGTCCAAATAGATCCATGTGCATCAGCTCCAAAACTCTTTTAGTTGATTGCTTAGTCTTTGATTTGAAGCTTGATTTTGTCTGTTTACCTTGCTGACATGCATCATATATAACATCCTTTTTGAATGTGATCTCAGGTAAACCAATCACCAGTTTCTTCTTCACCAATTGATTGATATCATCAAAGTTTAGATGATTCAACTTCTTATGCCATAACCAATTCAGTTCTGGCTTGGTATGCACAATCAGGCAAGTTTCTGGAACAGTAGTAGACCAATCCACAACGTACATGTTTTGTTGTCTTTTTCCAGTCAATACAACTTGATCACCTCTTTCACTAATGACAGTACAAGTGTTTTTGTCAAAAGTGACCTTGTATCCCATGTCACAGAATTGTCCAGGCTCGTGAGGGTTGTAGTCCAAATTCTTCCACATATGCCACATTTTTTTATTGTTAATCCATTTCTCACAAGTGTGCCATATCCTCTTGTGTATCCTGGTGTGTTCTTGTTGCCAAAATTCACTCTCGGACCATCCTTTGCCACAAAGCTTGACAAACAGTGCTTATTCTTTGTCATATGTCTGGAACATCCACTGTCAAAGTACCGGACACCCTACAAAACAAAGTTAATGCATTTTAGGTACCAAACCTGTTTGGGTCCATAATGGTCAGTGGTAAGCATGACCCTTGGCAAGTTTCCATAAGGTCTTCTTTGAAAGGTATCATACTTTGGTTCATACATGTACTCTACGCATCCATAAGGTCTAATAATTGGTTGTGTAGGATTAACATATGTTTTCTGGCCTTTTGGAATATAATGCTGTTTAAAGTGATTTCTTTTGTTAGAAGCACTAGGATAACCATAGGTTTGCTGTCTGTTAGGAACATCCTGTAATATGGGGTCTGCTTTGAGGTCCCTCGCTAAGGTCTTATATAAGTCCTCTCTGCTTGAGCCTCTCATTGATTCCATTGCTTAGGTTTTACCCTAGCAAAGATGGTTATATCTCGTTGTTTTCTAGCAAGAGTGCAGGAATATTCCAATCATCATCGATGAGGGAAATATCTACCTTTCCGCTTTGAGATAAGTATCCCTTGAATGATTAACATTTTTGGATTTAGGATTCTTATTCTTGGAATATTTCTGTTTTTCCTTTTGGTGGTCCAAATAGACTTGGTAGCAGTGCGCTATCACAGTCTGTAAGGCACAACAAATTCTATTTTTAGATTTATTCTTTTTATTAGGAGATGTTGACTTTCTTGACTTCTGATTTTGCTTCCTTGAAGCTTTCTCAGTAGACTTTACTGCCTCAGCAACCCTTTTGGAAGTTGGATCTTGTGTAGGCACAAACTTAGGACCAATTCTGGTACTTGGTTCAGTGGCCTTACTGGATCCACTCTTATTGGATTGTTGAGTTCCAAATCCAAGCCCTGTTCTATCACCATAAGGCTTTCTAGATTTGAATGCAGTGGAGGAACAAGATGGTTCAGAAGACTCAGCAGCTGTCTAATGTTCAGCAGGCTTATGTTCATTCTGTCTGACTTCTTTTTCCTTTCCTTTGAGAATTCTTAATTCAGCATTTAATCTTTCAACTTCTGATTGAAGAGCTTCTTTTTCAGCCTTCAAAATCTCATAACCAGACTGTATTATCCTCAGTTGATTAAGGATGGCATCCAAAGTTTCTTCATTGTAAGAATTTTTTGGATTTGAACCACAACCAAATTCACAATCACTTCCAGCATGAGTGTTTATAGATACAGAATTGTATACCTCCACTGTTTCATCCATATTTCCCATTAAAGCATAATCTTCCATCTCAACAAGTGCAGTATCATCTGATTCATTTCCCTTTTCTGATTCTACTTCATATCTTGATTCATCTTCAGCAACCATAGCCTTCTTGCCATGTCTTCTTTGTTGGCTCTTGGTCTTCAGTAGGTCTGGACAATCAGGTCTGAAATGTCCAGGCTTTTTGCAATTAAAGCAAAGATAATCAGGTTCCTTTTTTGTTTTAATTCAGGACAATCAGGTTTGAAGTGTCCTAGTTTTTTGCAATGATAGCATAAGTAATCATTATCTTTCTTTGATTCATCCTTTTTCTTTTCACTGAATTTCTTTGTGAAATTCCTTGGAGAACCTTTTCCAGTTTTCATCATTCTGATTTTCTTGCTCAGTAGGCCAATCTACTCTTGCATCTCATCCAGTAGATCATCTTGAGCTCCTCGATGTTTCTTCTTGATGTGAAGCGGCCAATGCAAAGTTGGTCTTTGGCTCTTCTTTTTCGCCAGGCACAAGCTTTTTGCTAAATTCATAAGCCTTAAGATCGAAAACATTTTGAAGGTGTCTTCTTCATGCAAACTCCTCATTTCTTCTATGGCAGTCACCTTCATCTCCCAAACTTCTTTTGCAGGTAATGCTTCCGAGATTTTTGAGTTGATTTCTTCTTGTGAGTACTTCACACTCAGTAGGGTGAGTTCATCCATGATTGCATTGAATCATGATTCCATTTGTTCAATGGTCTCCTTTGGTTTCATTTTGAACTCCTGGAACTTCTTCTTTGCTACACTGATCTTGTTCTTTTTGATTGCATCAGTGCCTTCACAAATTAATTGTAACTTATCCCAAAGTTCCTTTGTAGTCTTGCAATCTTTCACCTTCATATACATGTTGCTAACCAAATTTTTGTATATTATATCAGTAGCAATATTGTTGAGATTTCCTCTTTTTCTATCTCGCAATGACCATTCCCTTTTTGGTTTTGGAATGTATCTGTGTCTCATCTCCCACTCATTATCGACTTGGTAATCTCCAAAGTGGTCCATCCGTCAAGACATCCATCATTTCATCATGTGTTGCAGCTAGATAAGCCTGCATACGACGCTTATACTCATCAAAACGATCTAAAGAACACATCAACATTGTTCTAGCATACTTGTTGTTATCCATGATGCAAAGCTTTGAAAATCGACTTGAAAAAGTTTTCAAAGTATTTTCACAAGCACAACAAGTAGGATTACTTCAGAACAGAGGCACTGCTCTGATACCAATTGTTGGTCCCTTGAAAAGGCTTTGGTTAAGTTTAAAGGGGGGTGAATAAACTTAACACTTAAATCTTTTTGGAGTTAACAAAATCAAGAACTTCAAAGAACTGCCTACGATACTTGAGTCTCACGACACTCGGAGAGTCTCACGATCGTTAAGTTTCATCGAATTTGTGCAAATGGAAATATATCAAAAATTAAGCCTTATTACTTGTTTTTAAATATGATACCAAGCATTAGATACTCAGTAGTGTATGTGCGTGATTCAGTTGCTAGATTTAGTAGATTTATGTGTTAGATAAACTAAGTGCATAATGTAAATGCAAAAAGTAAGTAGGCAGATTTTATAGTGGTTCCAGGTGGTGTAATCCTGTCAGTGCACTCTTCTCCTGTGATGTTGGAGGTAATTCACTAGAGATTCTTGAGGTAGCTGTTACAAAAATCCCTAAGTTGCTTGTCCTTCACCAATAACTATGGCTTCACAAACCGAACACTTGGGAAGGTAGGATTGCTGCTCCAAAGTCTTCCACTGGTTCTTGAAGGGTAGGATTGCCTCTTCACCAGCTCCACCACAAACAACAGTATTTCACACCCAAAGATGCTTCATTGTCTTCAGTAGATTTCTTGTAAAAGAAAGATTGAATCAAGTAAGTGATTCAGGTTTCAGCAGCTTGATCAGGATGATATGATCAGCAGTTTGATGTCTTCAAGTGTGTAAACTTGATGCAGCTTGAATGCAGATTACACTTGAAGAATTCTACTGGATCAGTAGCTTTATGCTCAGTAGTGTCAGTAGGGTGTTTTTCTGATTTAATTCTAATTGCTCAAGATGGATCCTTATTTTTCTTCATAAATCATCATTTTTATCTGAGTTAGGAGTCCTCTATTTATAGGTAAAAATCCTTGTGACTTATGTTTGAAATTCAAACACAGCCGTTTTGGATTTGTCTCCATCTTGACTTGATTTTTCTGACTGTTCCTAGGACTGACACTGTCAGACTCTTTTTTGACAGTTTTCAGTTTGTCCACCCTTTGACTTGTATCTATTGGATAAAGGTCTGAATCTTTCCAACATTCCTTTAATCTTAACCATTGATTTGTTTGATAAATCAGAGGTTGTTGGCTGTCCCTTTCTTTGTAATCTTCTAATGTAGCCTTTGATTAAATCAAAAAATATCTCCAGCAGGTTCCTGAGAACATAAGTCTGCTGATATACACATCAGTAAGCTGATCCAAATGTTGCTGTGTTTAAAAACACTTCAGCTTACTGTTTTTTATCTAACTTTAATTTATGAAGTTAGATTACACCTTTTTGCATATCACTATGTTCCAATCACCACTTAACTTGTGGAACTTAGACCTTGTACACAAGGTATATGTAATCAGTTTAGGTCATCACATACTTCCCTAAATTCTGATTCCATATCATTGACTTTAATTACTAAGTTTGATCCCTTAGCCTTCAATAACTGAGCATGAGCCCTCACTTTCGGTCTTCAAGAGGTTCCCGATTAGTCATCGACACGCCTACCCCCATCGATCTAGACTAGTCTCATTGATGTAAGTCGGTGACCTTTTACAAAGGCTTGTTTGATCAAACCTATACAAGATCAAACTCTAATAAACTTATACATTTGATCTGGACAAATTTTTGCCTTTGCTCTATAACAGCTAGTCTGGCACTCATCACTAAAACTTAAAAATAAGTCCAACACTAAATATATCTCTTATTTGTACTTATGGATTCCTCTAGTTTCATGTTTAACGTACATGTATTCAATGTTAATAATTTTGATGAATATAAAATAAGGATGTTGTCTCATCTTGCAGCAACTCCTGAGGAGATGCTGGATGTAATCAATGATGGCCCAATCAAGATCATGACTATGATAGCCATAGGAGCAGATCAAGGGAAGGAAATAGACAAACCCAAGAAAGATTGGACAAAGGATGATAGAAGATGAGCAGATCTTGACTTTGTTGCAAAAGATATGATCTTGAAGACTCTGGATGGTACTATGTTCATGAGGATCAAGGACCGTGAAACAACAAAGGAGATGTGGGATAAATTAGCACGGATCAATGAAGGATCAGAAGCAGTCAATTCTGTTGCAAAACAAAATTTTGAGAACTTTAAAATGAAGACTGGAGTATCCATTGATCAAATGTTTAACAGATTTTTAAGCATCATCAGTGAACTACAACAACTTGGACATACATACCCGCATAAAGAAGTTTGCCTACAAGTCTTGAGAGGTCTACCTGAAAGATGGAAGATCATCACGTCAGTACTCAGAGGAAAAATAAATCTTTCAAATACTGATAATTTAACACTGATGCCTCAAATAAAGGCTCAAGGATTTGAGTTACGGTGAAGACAGTGCACCAGTAGAGGCCCACAAGGCCAGTGCACTGGTTGCACCCCAGCAAAGCAAAACGGCTGGTACAAGTAGCACAGAGACACAGGAGCTAAAAGAACATATTTCTTTACTGATTAAACGTTTTGAAATGTTTAGGAAAAAGAAGCAATTCAAAGAAAGTTCATCATCAAACAAGAAGTCAAGCTCAAGCAAAGACATGAAGAAAAATGATGATGAATACAGATGCTTCAATTGCAAGAAGAAAGGTCACATCAAGGCAGATTGCCCAGAAGAAAAAGATAAAGATGAGGAAATGAAGAAGCAAAAAACAACTGAAAAGAGAAAGAGCAAGAAGGCACTCAAAGCTGAAACCAGCAGTGAAACGACTGAAGAATCATCTGATAATGATTCAGATGATGATGAAGCTAAAGCTCCGAAAATGACAGCTCAGGTAATATCTAGTTCATACTCATCAAGTGCATCCACATCTGACACTGCACAATCTTCTACTCTCTCTTTGGATTCTGCAAGCCTAATTCAAAATCTCATGAGTATATTTGAAGAGATTCAAACAAATCATGAAATACAGGAACAAGAATGTCAAAATCTAAGAGAAGAGAATAAAATATTAAAGAATGAACTGGATGGATTGAAAGCTGAACCAACTAGTAAGGAAGTTCACTCAACTGATCAACAAGCAGTAGATGATTACTCATCTAATGTTGAAAGATCAGTTGAGAAAATCTCCCTACCAGTTAAGAGCACCACTACACCACTTAATGCACCAGCTTACAAACCCAAAAAAAGGTTTGGATCCAGATCCTGTCATGGCTACAACAGTCAGGACGAGAAAAGAAATAATGGACAACACAAATCTGAATCAAGGACCAGAACTAGACCTAAATTCAGAAAAAGGACAGACCATGGTTTCAACTACTCATCTTGCACCGGTGAAGTCAAAACCAAGTATAGTGAAACAGCAGAGTAAATCATCAAACCAGCCAATTAAAGGCAAAGGCTTACTGAAAGATAAGGAAAGACTTTACCCTTCAGAGGATGATTGGAATGTTGCACCCCCAAAATACAAGAAGAAACCATTTCATGCTATGCAACATGTGTTTAGGAAAATCCAACCAAGACATGTTCCTGGACACAAGAAGCATTATGAAAATAAGTTTCCTCCTACATATTGGAGAGTGAAGAAAGATGCAAATGCACCAACAAGTAGAGAATTGTACCAAAATAATCTCAATAAAACTGCAAGAAATTATTCTGCCATGCCTTACATGTATGAAGTTGATGATTACAACTATCAAAGAAGTAGATCCTGTGGATATACACTTGGAATGATAGGCATGAATGCTAACAGATATGGACCCAAACAATGTTGGGTACCTAAACTTGGTTAACTTGTTATGTAGGATGTCTGGTACATAGACAGTGGATGTTCCAGACACATGACAGGGAATAAATGATGGTTGACTGAATTTAAAGCTTTTGATGGACCCAAAGTAACATTT
>JAOBSW010000947.1:0-82598 GCA_026214975.1 Gentiana macrophylla
TAAACCTTCGCCACAACTCCTTCCAAAATGAGAAACAAACTTAACATCTCGGTCTCAAGTGATAGACTTTGGTAACCCGTGAATACGCACTATCTCTTTAAAAATAAGGCAAGAACATAACTAGCATCACCGATTTCTTGCAAGCGATAAAGTGACATTTTAGAGCACCACAACCACAACTAAAATATAATCAAAACCTCGAATAGTGCGGAAGCCTCCATAATAAAATCCATGGTGAGATCTCATAGGTTTTATGCCCTAAAGACAATTTGTAATTGTTTTATTTAAATAAATGATGTAATTTATTTCATCTTTATTTATTCAAGATTTATTGTCAATATTAATACACTACGTAAAAACCCTAAGTATATTGATTATGTAATCACATAACTCAATGTATGGCTATACACAGTAGATTGAGTTTGTGAAATATACTTAAAATTAACTTAGTCCGTGAGCGCTTATTAACTGGAAGTAATGGTCTCCTAGATTAATTTGCTAATAATGCGCCTAACACTTTTGTGTGTGGACAGCTTTATCCGGATCTGTTCCGTAATAAGGTACCTAGTGGGGCATTTATATATGATGATAATCATATAGGGTCGACCGATTTGATTTGAGTTCTCGATATAATTCAGAATCGAAGTCTTATCGAATCACAAGATGATCATATATGGATTAATCTCAACTCGAGGTGATCACTGCATGACCCGCTAGACCAAGGGGTTTGATGTGTTAGTAAGGATCACTTCTAGTATGCGGGTCCAACACTTCTCGCTGGCTCTATTCTAGAATGAGTGAGTAGTCCGTGGTTATCACGCGATATGGAATCTATTCCTTCCTCGGGAAGTAGATTGCACGCTCCTTATTTGTTAACCCTAAACCTCATCGATCGGCCGAGTTCATATCATATTGGTTATGAACTAATTGATCACTAGGGGGTTAATGGTAAATATGATAATATGTTTTCGAGGAGGGTTTACTGAAATATCCCTAATCAAGAGAATAAATCTATGAGGATTTATCCGTTATGTAATGATTATATCAAATGGACGCCGACTTCATAAATCGAAAGTGTGTTATCTATATTCGATAGAGTTCGGGCTCGGGTTTATGGTGGTGTAATCCCGAATTAATAGGTTGATATAATTATTCTTTCCGATGAATAATTTTATCCGATTTATTGTAGCTAATGAATATGGTCCATGGTCCCCGACGCGGCTCCCAAAATAGCATAATTGGATTTCATCGTCGTTTCACTCGATTATAATTAAATAGTGTGTCATTTATTTAATTTGATATGTTTGATTAATTTGTTTAGTTGGATCGATAATTAAATACACGGAAAATTTAAATTTTAGGCGCCAACCTGGAGTGTGGGAAAAATGCGTGTGGCCTTATTCAATGAGGGGGTGGAATGCATTTTTATGTTATAATTGTAAAGAAATTAGTTTTCTGGATAATTATTTAACACGTGATTTATCTTTTATTTGTTAATTGATAATTCATGGAATATTAGATAATAATATGATTTATCTTAATTTTATTTGTGATAATCATTTTATTTATCTTTTATTTGGAATAAAGGATTAATGTAATAATTATCTCTTAATTATTTAATCCTTGGAGGTTAAGTTTTATTCTCCTATATAAAGAGAGTTCTCCAAGCCTTTGACACAATACACAAACACGCTTATTATTGACAAATACTTGGGTTGATATTTCACCAAGTATTTTGGTTTTGAAGTCGAATAATCTTCGGATTATTCCGGTAGTATATCAAGGAGGTCCGCGGAAGGGAAACACCATCCACCTGGTGTTGTTGGGAGACACACGCTGGAAGGTCAGAGCTTCTCAACTTGCGTGATACTACTTTGTTCTGGAGTTAAAGATCATAAAAGGTGAAAAATCCAAACTTCCTTGTAGTTTGATCTTTAATTTATGTTCTTTGTTTCATAGATCTAGATCCGATACTTCATTCGTGGCTAATCGGGTCAATCCATGATTGATCCGAGGATATTACATCTAACAAGTCAGTATCGAGACTTTGATCTATCGATCAAAGTATATAAATTTAGATCTCGAGAGTGGAAAAGCATGTTTTAGATGTTTTATTTCGCTTTTTTGCAAAATTCGAATTTAATCATGTTGTATGCTTGTGAATGTTGTGGTTGAAGAGATGGATTGGGGTTGATTTTGTTTCCTCGTAGATCTATTTTTGTAGCTTCCTCTTGTTTAAGAACAATCGAGCATAGAATTTGCATCTTTTTTATGTCTTTTTTTTCCAAATTCAATGTAAAGTAGCATCTTTTATTGTAATTTTGATGTTCCGGGCTCGAAAAGATGAAGATCTTGAAGAAAAGTTGAAGATCAATGCGAAACCCAAGGTATGAACGAGGAGAAACGGCTAAAAACCTTGTTTTTAAGGTTGTCCAAAGACTTTTAGCAAATAAGCTTAAAATCGTCACATACAATACTTGCTTTTTTAAAAGGCGCAGAAGACTCAGAAGCGCGCTTACTACCGCAAAAAGTTTTTTAAACCCTAGCACGCTGCTAGGGTTTTTAACAAGTTAACAACATACTTCACCTTTAGATGAAGTAATTAAACTAATGACTCTTGATGAGTTAGAAGTCGGGAAAGGAAATGGAATCAAGACTAATATAGAGTTGTGTGGTTTAATTCAAACAAGAAAATCCATTAAGTAACTCTTGGTCACCCTATGTACTCCATTAAAGTCTAAAAATGGATGACAACTACCATAAAACTTATAGATCCAAAGACAATAATCAAAGTTGTTTCTATGATTTATAGTCCATTAGATGTAGAAGAATTTGGTAAACAAATTCAAGAACTATTAGATTTAAAAATTATTAAGTCTAGTAAATCACCTCATATGTCTCCAACATTCTTAGTTGAGAATGAAGTTCGAGAAGAGAAGAGGAAAAGAGGGATGGTTGTCAACTATAAAGCTATTAAAAACGGATTTTACTTATGATTTTGAAACTAACCTTTATAAATTACAAGAGTAATGAGTATAATGGATTTATAAAACAATATTTAACCAAAATTCCAATTGTTGGAGAAAATCACTGTAAAGGTTTGAAAATGAAACCATTGGAGTTGTAGTTATAGCCTTGGCTTCGCTTAATAGAATTGTTAAAGAAGAACTCACAAAAATTTGTGATCTCTCAAAACAACAGAAAAAGTTAAAGAAATTTAATAAACGTTGTTGTTTAAATATTATGGATACACCGACAGAGTACGGTTGCATACCACAAAAAACTTATACTAAAGATAAGTTTAAAAAGAAACATTTTAAAAGGAAAAAAATTTCTTATAAGATAAAAAATAAACGGTTTAAACCCGGTAAGTATTTTAAACCTCGCCGTAAGACCGATAAATGGAAATAAAAATATCGATAAATGAAATTCACTTCCTAAAGGCAAGAAAATTGCAGATGTTGGATTTGCAATGTTGAGGTCATTATGCTAACGAATGTCCCAACAAACAACAATATCCTCATAAGGTTAATCGGATTGAGGAAATTATCGAATTAGGTTTTGAGCCAATTGAAGATATATATGAACTTTATAGTGAAGTTTATATCTTTAATCAAATTCCTCATAATCCTATAAGTGATTATTCTTCCGATGAAACTAATCCTATAATAGACTATTCTTCAAGATTATCGTTATGAATACGATTCAAATGGATACAGATTAACTTAGCCATTCGTGAAGAATCCTCGAATGACGGAAGAATTAGTAATAACAAGAAATATTACTAATCCAAATTTATTTATATCAAAGGACAATTAAAATTTTCCAGATATAAATAGATAAATTTACATTGTTATGTAGACATCGGGCGCTTAGTCTTTGTCTAGCATCAAAATATGTTATACCTAATGAACATTGGGAAAATACACCCAATATCATTCCATTAACAATTGCAAATAAAGAAACACTTCACGCTTCTAAAGTTTGTAAAAATCTTAACATACTTAATCGCAGAGAAATATTTCATATCCCTACGATCTATCAACAAGAAATGGCATGGATATTATTCTTGGTAATAACTTCACAATTGTATGAACCATTTACACAATTCATGATAGAATTATTTTTACTTTGATAATCAACCAATTGATTATTGGAAAATAAGAAAAGCTTTTATAATGGCACAACAAGGGTTTTTAGAATCTATGTAAAAGAACTCTAAAAACATACACCCACACCTATTTCGTCACTTCAAAAAATCAAATTTTTTGTATGTGGGGGGAAGAAGAAGTTTGCAAAACTCGAGCAATAATTTAATCATGAAAACATAAAGTTTAAAAAGATTAATAACTTGTTAGAGAAAGTTTGTGGTGAAAATCCTATAGACTCCATTAAAGTCTAAAAATGGATGACAACTACCATAAAACTTATAGATCCAAAGACAATAATCAAAGTTATTTATAAGAATTTGTAAACAAATTCAAGAACTATTAGATTTAAAAATTATTAAGTCTAGTAAATCACCTCATATGTCTCCAAAGATTCTTAGTTGAGAATGAAGTCGAGAAGAGAAGAGGAAAAAGAGGATGGTTGTCAACTATAAAGCTATTAACACAAAGAATAATAGTGATAGTCATAATCTTCCTAATAAAGATGAGCTTCGACTCTATACGAGGAAAGAAAATCTTTAGTAGTTTTGATTGTAAACTGGTTCGCAAGTTCGCTTGATAAAGAATCACGCTATTAATCGCTTCACATGTCCTCAAGTGGCATTATCAATGGAATGTTTTACCTTTTGGGTTAAAACAAGCTCCATCTATATTTCAAAGGCATATGCGATAATGCATTTCGATCTTTTGAAAATTCTTATGTGTATACATAGATGATATATTAGTCTTTAGTAACACGTAAAAAGAACATTATTTACATGGTGCGATAGTTCTTAAAAATGCGAGAAATTAGAATAATCCTTTCCTTAAAGAAAACTCAACTCTTAAGACCAAGATTAACTTCCTTGATTGTAGATTGGCCAAGGTCAACACAGCATCACAAAATCACATTCTCGAACATATTCATAAGTTTGAGATAGAATTGAAAATAAAAACAACTACAAAGATTTTTAGGTATTTTAACTTATGCCGAAAGTTATATTCCTAAACTGGCCGTAAATAAGAAAACCTTTACGCTTTAAACTCAAAGAAAATATACTTTGGGATTGGACTGAGGTTGATACAACCTATGTCAAGAAAGTTAAAAAGAATTTAACTAGTTTTCCAAAATTATATCATCCTTTACTGGATGATGAATTAATCATTGAAACAGATGCTTCAGATGAGTATCGGGAGGAATCCTCAAAGCAAAGAACTCAACAAGAATTAATTTGTAGATATACTTGTGCGCTTTTAAAACAAGCGAAAAGAATTATCATAGTAATGAAAAGAATTATTAGCTATAATTGAGTCATTAAAAGTTTAGTGCTTATCTTACTCCTCGTTAAATTTCTAATTAGGACAGATAACAAAACTTTACATACTTTTTAAATACTAATTTAAAAGGTGATAATAAACAAGGTAGACTTGTAAGATGGCGATGTGGCTATCAAGATATCAAGTTTGATATTGAACATATTGTAGTAGCAAAATATATTTGCCGACACGTGAATATGCAGTGTTGAGAAATAAAATCTCCATCAGAGATAAAAGGGTAAACCCTGTGGACTATTTGTCCCACTGTGACTTCTAAAAATGGAAGAATTACAAAAATTAAGGCGGAAGCAAAGAATATGGATTTAGAACTACAAGTTCTAAGATTTCGTGATCAAGTTGCTTTGAACAGCATCAAGTAACCCAATAAAAGGAAATTGATATTCCTTGCACTAGCAAATAGTAGCGAAATATCGCCTATTCGATGCAAACGGCAATCGGTAAAGAATCATCAAATCCGTTGATTCCTAACATCTTGGAAAAGATGTAACAGATGTACAAACATCTACTAAATTGGTTAAACCTACAAATTTAATCTACGGTTTTAGACCAAATACTCGTGACATGTCAAGTCCGGGAAAACTTCAAGAATAAAATTGACGAGGCAATTCCAATGCCAACTAATAATACTTATTATGTTGTTTATAATGGTCCTTATGCAGTATATACACAACATGGGAAGTTGCGTAAAAGCAACAAAAGGAATCTCGTGTTCGACACAAGAGTTTTAAATCACTTATAGCGGAAAAAGTTGCAGTGATATTTATGCCAAGGCAAACAATACGCTTCACCAAAATTAATCTCCAATGCGGATTTTTAAAGGTTACAACTTTTAAAGAAATTAAAGAGAAAAGAAACCACAGACTATGGTTTCATTGGGAAGATTTTCAATCCCTAAACAAAGTTGAAAAATCAACGCTTATTGAATTGGATTTTGAAGGATTATCCTTCTATTTTCAAAAGGCAAGAGTCGCAGATGAAGAACATTTTATTAACGAAAAGTTCTTTACAATGTATAATGAGCAAATCGGCTTGTTCAATTTTATTGATGGGCAGAACCTTCTAAGCGTATAATAAGCGCTTTCATATGGATTAGTCAAAATGATTTATCCTAGCAAAAATCTTTTGAAATCAATGAGTTCCCGTATGTATCAAAAGGCAATCAGAATTACGTAATCCGGCAAGGTTGTTAAAGAAGTCGATCGGCTTTTATTCTTAAAATATACAAAGAATTCTTACCAAAGATGGAATGATGGCATGTTTCTCAATTACTATATCATTTCATAGAGATTGGAATCTCAAGTGAAGAAACAAGTTATCGACCATCTAAGATTATGGACTCAGCTTTATCATTATGACATTGATAAACTCAACATCAACAGATTTAAGATCATTATTGATAAAATACTTAAAATCAACGATGATACAAAGATCAAAGTAAATTATCAAGATTCACATATATTGATGATTTCAAAGACATATGAAAAATTACAACCAGAAGATACAGAATTAGTTCTTCCGTATGAAAAATTATTCAAGACAGGTCGAATAATGAGCTGGCATCAGGACAATCTATGTCGAATGCTTCAACAAGCTTTTACTAAAGCTAAATTGGAATACAGTTGTACACGGTGCATCAATTCCAACGAAAAGGACAAAGAAATAATTGGCCTTGAAATTGACGATAAGGATTTAGCAAGTGGATCATCGTCAGCATACACTGATGAAGTGTAAAACGTCATGCATGATGACAACAAAAATTATTGAGAATATTTTATCTTCTCAATGAAAAAAGTCGCCAAGAGCGTAAAAGACAAATGACAAAGGTGGAATCACGGCCAACAAACAACTCAAAGACAACTTTAATAATTAAAGTAAAAATTAGTGCAATGTAAATCATCATTGATGACGAAACCTCCTGCCTAGCGGTACTCTCCCGAAGTCGACGTCGATCACTTCTGTTCTCGATTATCCTCAAATGTTTGAAGCTTTAAAAGAGTATATAAAAGAAAATTTTAAAACGGATTTTAGACTTTAACGGGTCTATAGGATTTTCAACACAAACTTTCTAACAAGTTATTAATCTTTTAAACTTTATGTTTTCATGATTAAATTCTTGCTCAAGATAATGCTTTCGATATTGAATATATTGTGTAGCAAAATATATTTGCCGATTTCTTAACACGTGAATATGCAAAGTTGAGAAATTAAATGCTTTTGCCTCTTTTGTACCAAGTTCCATCTTCAGCCGTTTTCCAAGTTTCCTTTTAGGAGTAGCTTCTGTGGTGCGCCTATAGGATATAGAGTTTCAAGAATTAAACTTAATTGGTCTTGATTCCATTTCCTTCAAATTTCTAACTCATCAAGAGTCATTAGTTTAATTACTTCATCTAAAGGTGAAGTATGTTGTCCATCAAGAAAGTTTGTGGTGAAAATCCTATAGACCCATTAAAGTCTAAAAATGGATGACAAATACCATAAAACTTATAGATCAAAAGACAATAATCAAAGTTAAGCCTATGATTTATAGTCCATTAGATAGAGAAGAATTTGGTAAACAAATTCAAGAACTATTAGATTTAAAAATTATTAAGTCTAGCAAATCACCTCATATGTCTCCAAAGATTCCCATCTTGATTAACTTCCTTGATTTAGAGATTGACCAAGGTCAACACAGACCACAAAATCACATTCTGGAACATATTCATAAGTTTCCAGATAGAATTGAAAATAAAAAACAATTACAAAGATTTTTAGCTATTTTAATTTATGCTGAAAGTTATATTCCTAAACTAGCTGAAATAAGAAAACCTTTACAGGTTAAACTCAAAGAAAATATACTTTGGGATTGGACTGAGGTTGATACAACCTATGTCAAGAAAGTTAAAAAGAATTTAACTAGTTTTCCAAAATTATATCATCCTTTACCAGATGATGAATTAATCATTGAAACAGATGCTTCAGATGAGTATTGGGGAGGAATCCTCAAAGCAAAGAACTCTGAACAAGAATTAATTTGTAGATATACTTCAGGCAGTTTTAAAAACGCTGAAAATAATTATCATAGTAATGAAAAAGAATTATTAGCTATAATTGAGTCATTAAAAGTTTAGTGCTTATCTTACTCTCAAGTAAATTTCTAATTAGGATGATAACAAAACTTTACATACTTTTTAAATACTAATTTAAAAGGTGATAATAAACAAGGTAGACTTGTAAGATGGCAGATGTGGCTATCAAGATACTGTTTCGATATTGAACATATTGCAGTAGCAAAATATATTTGCCGATTTCTTAACACGTGAATATGCAAAGTTGAGAAATAAAATCTCCATCGAGATAAAAAGTGGTAAACCCTGTGGACTATTTGTCCTTACTGGACTTCTAAAAATGGAAGAATTACAAAAATTAAGCAATGGAAGCAAGGCCATGGATTTAGAACTACAAGTTCTCGAGATTTCACATCAAGTTGCTTGAACAGCATCAAGTAACCCACAAAGGAAATTGATATTCCTTGCACTAGCAATAGTAGCGAATATCGCCTATTCCGATGCAAACGGCAATCGGTAAAGAATCATCAAACCGTTGATTCCTAACATCTTGAAAAAGATGTAATGATGTACATGACATCTACTAAATTGGTTAAACCTACAGATTTGATCTACGGTTTTAGACCAAATACTCGTGACATGTCAAGTCTGGGAAAACTTCAGAGAATAACACGATGAGGCAATTCCAATGCCAACTAATAATACTTATTATGTTGTTTATAATGGTCCTTATGCAGTATATACACATATGGGAAGTTGCGTAAAAGCAACAAAAGGAATCTCGGTGTTCGACACAAGAGTTTTAAATCACTTATAGCGGCAAAAGTTGCAGTGATATTTATGCCAAGGCAAACAATACGCCTTCACCAAAATTAATCTCCAATGCGGATTTTTTAAAGGTTACAACTTTTAAAGAAATTCTGAAAAGAGAAAAGAAACCACAGACTATGGTTTCATTGGGAAGATTTTCAATCCCTAAACAGGTTGAAAAATCAACGCTTATTGAATTGGATTTTGAAGGATTATCCTTCTATTTTCAAAAGGCAAGAGCTGCAGATGAAGAACATTTTATTAACGAAAAGTTCTTTACAAATGATAATGAGCAAATCGCTTTTGTTCAATTTTATTCATGGCGCGGAACCTTTTAAGGTATACGTAAGCGTTTTCATATGGATTAGTCGAATGATTTATCCTAGCAAAAATCTTTTGAAATCAACGAGTTCCTGGAAGGTATCAAAAGGCAATCAGAATTCTGTAACCAAGGTTGTTAAAGAAGTCGATCGGTTTATATTCTTAAAATATACAAGAAATTTACCAAAGATGGAATGATGGCATGTTTCAGATTACCATATCATTTCATAGAGATTGGAATCTCAAGTGAAGAAACAAGTTATCGACCATCTAAGGTTATGGACTCCGATTTCTCATTATGACATTGATAAACTCAACGTCAACAGATTTAAGATCATTATTGATAAAATACTTAAAATCAACGATGATACAAAGATCAAAGTAAATTATCAAGATTCACATATATTGATGATTTCAAAGACATATAAAAATTACAACCGTAAGATACGTAATTAGTTCTTCGGTATGAAAATTATTCAAGACAGTCGAATAATGAGTCGGGCATCAGACAATCTATGTCGAATGCTTCAACAAGCTTTTACTAAAGCTAAATTGGAATACAGTTGTACACGGTGCATCAATTCCAACAAAAAGGACAAAGAAATAATTGGCCTTGAAATTGACGATAAGGATTTAGCAAGTGGATCATCGTCAGCATACACTGATGAAGTGTAAAACGTCACGCATGATGACAACAAAATTATTGAGAATATTTTATCTTCTCAATGAAAAAAGCTTCCGCCAGCTTATAAAAGACAAATGACAAAGGTGGAATCCAAGCGTCAACAAACAACTCAAAGACAACTTTAATAATTAAAGTAAAAATTAGTGCAATGTAAATCGTCATTGATGACGAAAATGTAAATCGAATATTCGTTTGAATTATTCGAGATCCTTCTCTCATTGATCTATAAAATGGGGAAGTTATTTCATTTGTAAGATATCTGGTTTTTCATTCAGCAATTTCACAACTTTCTAGTTTCAACTATGCATAGCGAGTTTATAGGATATAGAGTTTCAAGAATTAAGTTTAATTCTTGAAACTCTATCCTAATATTATCTTGAGAGTTTCCTCAAGTTTATCTACTTTACAACACATTAGTTGCATTTCTTGATTGGTAAGTTTGTCGATTTTACAACTCAGAGTTCTTATTTCTGTGTTGGTTTTTTCTACCAAAGTTAGTAACTCTTGGTTTTTTTGGAATTAGCAAAGATCCTAGTTAAGGATTATCGAAAAATCCACCCAATTGGAATAGATTTTCCGATCTTTTAGAGAGGGGGGAATATAAAATTTTCTCAACCATGCTTTTTATCTATATCCTCACTATGGAGGATTACTCGCTATGCATAGTTGAAACTAGAAAGTTGTGAAATTGCTGAATGAAAAACCATTCAAGAATTAAACTTAATTCTGGTCTTGATTCCATTTCCTTTTCAGCTTCTAACTCATCAAGAGTCATTAGTTTAATTACTTCATCTAAAGGTGAAGTATGTTGTCCATCAAGAATGAACTCATCTTTTTCTAGGTTATCCCAGTAGACAGTTCATAAAAATTTAAGATATGACTCCACCACATATCTATAAGAAGGGACGTTTATTACAAATCAAACCCTTAAAACGAGAAATGAATATTACACATTGGTTTTCTACAAATGAAGTCAATGTTAAAGCAATACAACATTTAGGTAATAACTTAAATGCAAAGATTCATGACATATTTTATTAGGACTTTATAAAATGCTATCCTTTTTGGAATTAGCAAAGATCCTAGTCAAGGATTATCGAAAATCCACCCAATTGGAATAGATTTTCCGATGTTTTGAGAGGGGAATATAATCAAGACATCAATTTAGATGAGCAAAACCAAGAGTTACTAACTTTGGTAGAAAAAACCAACACGTAAATAAGAACTCGAGAGTTGTAAAATCGACAAACTTACCAATCGAGAAATGCAACTAATGTGTTGTAAAGTAGATAAACTTGAGGAAACTCTCAAGATAATATTAGGTTAATCATAAAAAATTATGTCAACCATAACAACTATGAACGAAATGATTAATTTTCTTCATGAAGATTTAAAAATCATATTAAAACAACAAAGAGATATTGAAAATAAAATATCAAGACTTGCTTCTAGAACTGAGGTCGACTACTTAGCAGCAAAAGTCATAAAAGAAGTAAAGGAAGAAATTCATAGGGTTTCTTATATAGAGATACCTATTAACATTTCTACTTCTGCTTTTCCAGAAGATGGAAAATATAGTTACCCAAACCACAATGTGGGAAATAAAGAACTTGGTTCAAGTGCTGATCCAAATGCTTTAAAATGGCCTTGCCAATAAGCATAAGCACAAAACTTGATAAATTTTTCTGGGATAACCTAGAAAAAGATGAGTTCATTCTTGATGGACAACATACTTCACCTTTAGATGAAGTAATTAAACTAATGACTCTTGATGAGTTAGAAGCTGAAAAGGAAATGGAATCAAGACCAGAATTAAGTTTAGTTCTTGAAACTCTATATCCTATAGACGCACCACCTGAAGCTACTCCTAAAAAGGAAACTTCAGAAAAACAGCCTGAAGATGGAACTTCTGGTACAAAAGGAGACGAAGCATCCTTTAAGAAAAGAAAAGGTAACGAAGGAACCTTTTATACTTCTAGTTATCCTAAAGTTCCAGGAGAACAGAAGGAATCTAGAATTCCTATCCTCAATATTGATGGGAAAACTAACAGAAAAGAACTCATTGACGCATGGGCAACTGAGTTAAGTTTGATTATTCAAACAAATAGAGAGGCTTATGGAACCAATAATAACATACTCCTCTTGTTAGAACATAGAACTGCTGGAATAGTTCAAGCATTTGTTAAAAATACAAATTGGGCTAATTTAAATGCAGACAACATGTTTAACGGCATTGTTGATAGTTTATATACAATGTTTTTAGGAATCAATTATGCAGCAGATAAAGATAATGAGATTCTTAGACAACAAGAAAAGGCTAGAAATCGCCTTATAAACTTACAATTATGTGATGTCTGTCTTTTAGACGACTTTACTTATGATTTTGAAACTAACCTTTATAAATTACCCAGTAATGAGTATAATGGATTTATAAAACAATATTTAACCAAAATTCCAATTGTTGGAGAAAAATCACTACAAAGGTTTGAAAATGAAACCATTGGAGTTGTAGTTCACAGTCTTGGCTTCGCCAATAGAATTGTTAAAGAAGAACTCACAAAAATTTATGATCTCTCAAAACAACAGAAAAAGTTAAAGAAATTTAATAAACGTTGTTGTTTAAATATTATGGATACAATCGACACAAAGACGGTTGTGATACCACAAAAACTTATACTAAAGATAAGTTTAAAAAGAAACATTTTAAAAGGAAATTTTTTTCTTATAAGATAAAAAATAAACGGTTTAAACCCGGTAAGTATTTTAAACCTCGTCAGAAGACTGACAATGGAAATAAAAATACTGATAAAAAGAAATTCTGCCCTAAAGGCAAGAAAAATTGCAGATGTTGGATTTGCAATGTTGAGGGTCATTATGCTAATGAATGTCCCAACAAACAACAATATCCTCATAAGGTTAATCGGATTGAGGAAATTATCGAATTAGGTTTTGAGCCAATTGAAGATATATATGAACTTTATAGTGAAGTTTATATCTTTAATCAAATTCCTCATAATCCTATAAGTGATTATTCTTCTGATGAAAATAATCCTATAATAGACTATTCTTCTGAAGATTATCGTTATGAATACGATTCAGCGGATACAGACTAACTTAGCCATTCAGGAAGAATCCTGGAATGACGAAGAATTAGTAATAACAAGAAATATTACTAATCCAAATTCTATTTATATCAAAGGACAATTAAAATTTTCCGGATATAAATAGATAAATTTACATTGTTATGTAGACACTGGCGCTAGTCTTTGTCTAGCATCAAAATATGTTATACCTAATGAACATTGGGAAAATACACCCAATATCATTCCATTAACAATTGCAAATAAAGAAACACTTCACGTTTCTAAAGTTTGTAAAAATCTTAACATACGAATCGCAGGAGAAATATTTCATATCCCTACGATCTATCAACAAGAAAATGGCATGGACATTATTCTTGGTAATAACTTCTGTCAATTGTATGAACCATTTACACAATTCACAGATAGAATTATTTTTACTCTTGATAATCAACCAGTGATTATTGGAAAAATAAGAAAAGCTTTTACAATGGCACAACAAGGGTTTTTAGAATCTATGCAAAAGAACTCTAAAAAACATACACCCACACCTATTCCTGTCAGCCCTGAAAAAATCAATTTTTTTAGAAGGGGGGGAATTAGAAGAAGTTTGCAAAACTGAGCAAGAATTTAATCATGAAAACATGAAGTTTAAAAAGATTAATAACTTGTTAGAGAAAGTTTGTGGTGAAAATCCTATAGACCCATTAAAGTCTAAAAATGGATGACAAAGAACCATAAAACTTATAGATCCAAAGACAATAATCAAAGTTAAGCCTATGATTTATAGTCCATTAGATAGAGAAGAATTTGGTAAACAAATTCAAGAACTATTAGATTTAAAAATTATTAAGTCTAGTAAATCACCTCATATGTCTCCAAAGCATTCTTAGTTGAGAATGAAGCTGAGAAGAGAAGAGGAAAAAAGAGGATGGTTGTCAACTATAAAGCTATTAACACAGAACAATAGGTGATAGTCATAATCTTCCTAATAAAGATGAGCTTCAACTTTATACGAGGAAAGAAAATCTTTAGTAGTTTTGATTGTAACTGGATTCTCGCAAGTTCTCGCTTGATGAAGAATCACAGTTATTAACTGCTTTCACATGTCCTCAAGGGCATTATCAATGGAATGCTTTACCTTTTGGGTTAAAACAAGCTCCATCTATATTTCAAAGGCATATGCAGTAATGCATTTCGATCTTTTGAAAAATTCTTATGTGTATACATAGATGATATATTAGTCTTTAGTAAATACGTAAAAGAACATTATTTACATCTCGCGATAGTTCTTAAGAAATGCGAGGAATTAGGAATAATCCTTTCCTTAAAGAAAACTCAACTCTTTAAGACCAAGATTAACTTCCTTGATTAGAGATTGACCAAGGTCAACACTGCACCATTAAAATCACATTCGGAACATATTCATAAGTTTCGGATAGAATTGAAAATAAAAACAACTACAAAGATTTTTAGGTATTTTAACTTATCTTTGAAAGTTATATTCTAAACTAATTTGAAATAAGAAAACCTTTACTGAGTTAAACTCAAAGAAAATATACTTTGGGATTGGAGTGAGGTTGATACAACCTATGTAAAGAAAGTTAAAAAGAATTTAACTAGTTTTCCAAAATTATATCATCCTTTACCAGATGATGAATTAATCATTGAAACAGATGCTTCATATGAGTATTGGGAGGAATCCTCAAAGCAAAGAACTCGAACAAGAATTAATTTGTAGATATACTTGTGCGCTTTTAAAACGTTGAAAAGAATTATCATAGTAATGAAAAAAAGAATTATTAGCTATAATTGAGTCATTAAAAGTTTAGTGCTTATCTTACTCAAGTTAAATTTCTAATTAGGACAGATAACAAAACTTTACATACTTTTAAATACTAATTTAAAAGGTGATAATAAACAAGGTAGACTTGTAAGATGGCAGATGTGGCTATTAAGATACTGTTTCGATATTGAACATATTGCAGTAGCAAAATATATTTCTTTGATTTCTTAACACGTGAATATACAAGGTTGAGAAATAAAATCTCCATCAGAGATAAAAGGGGTAAACCCTGTGGACTATTTGTCCTTACAGGACTTCTAAAATGGAAGAATTACAAAAATTAAGGCCTGGAAGCAAGATTCATGGATTTAGAACTACAAGTTCTAAGATTTCGTGATCAAGTTGCTTGAACAGGCATCAAGTAACCCACAAAAGGAAATTGATATTCCTTGCACTAGCAATAGTAGCGAAATATCAGCTATTCCGATGCAAACGGCAATCGGTAAAGAATCATCAAATCCGTTGATTCCTAACATCTTGGAAAAAGATGTAACATATGTACAGACATCTACTAAATTGGTTAAACCTACAGATTTGATCTACGGTTTTAGACCAAATACTCAGGACATGTCAAGTCTGGGAAAAACTTCAGTAACAACTGATGAGGCAATTCCAATGCCAACTAATAATACTTATTATGTTGTTTATAATGGTCCTTATGCAGGTATATACACAACATGGGAAGTTGCAGAAAAAGCAACAAAAGGAATCTCTGGTGTTCGACACAAGAGTTTTAAATCACTTATAGCGGCAAAAGTTGCAGGTGATATTTATGCCAAGGCAAACAATACGCCTTCACCAAAATTAATCTCCAATGCGGATTTTTTAAAGGTTACAACTTTTAAAGAAATTCTGAAAAGAGAAAAGAAACCACAGACTATGGTTTCATTGGGAAGATTTTCAATCCCTAAACAGGTTGAAAAATCAACGCTTATTGAATTGGATTTTGAAGGATTATCCTTCTATTTTCAAAAGGCAAGAGCTGCAGATGAAGAACATTTTATTAACGAAAAGTTCTTTACAACAGATAATGAGCAAATCAGTTTGTTCAATTTTATTGATGGCGCAGAACCTTTTAAGGTATACGAAGCGTTTTCATATGGATTAGTCAGAATGATTTATCCTAGCAAAAATCTTTTGGAAATCAACAAGTTCCCTGAAGGTATCAAAAAGGCAATCAGAATTACGTAACTAAGGTTGTTAAAGAAGTCGATCGGCTTATATTCTTAAAATATACAAAGACCTACCAAAGATGGAATGATGGCATGTTTCAGATTACTATATCATTTCATGTAGATTGGAATCTCAAGTGAAGAAACAAGTTATCGACCATCTAAGGTTATGGACTCGTTTCTCTCATTATGACATTGATAAACTCAACGTCAATGATTTAAGATCATTATTGATAAAATACTTAAAATCAACGATGATTCAAAGATCAAAGTAAATTATCAAGATTCACATATATTGATGATTTCAAAGACATATAAAAAATTACAACCATAAGATACAGAATTAGTTCTTCGGTATGAAAAATTATTCAAGACAGGTCGAATAATGAGCTGGCATCAGGACAATCTATGTCGAATGCTTCAACAAGCTTTTACTAAAGCTAAATTGGAATACAGTTATACACGGTGCATCAATTCCAACAAAAAGGACAAAGAAATAATTAGCCTTGAAATTGATGATAAGGATTTAGCAAGTGGATCATCGTCAGCATACATTGATGAAGTGTAAAACGTCATGCATGATGACAACAAAAATTATTGAGAATATTTTATCTTCTCAATGAAAAAAAAGCTGCCGGCCAGTAGCAGAAAAAGACAAATGACAAAGGTGGAATCCGCGTCAACAAACAACTCAGCACAACTTTAATAATTAAAGTAAAAAATAGTGCAATGTAAATCGTCATTGATGACGAAAATGTAAATCGAATATTCGTTTGAATTATTCGAGATCCTTCTCTCATTGATCTATAAAATGGGGAAGTTATTTCATTTGTAAGATATCTGGTTTTTCATTCAGCAATTTCACAACTTTCTAGTTTCAACTATGCATAGCGAGTAATCCTCCATAGTGAGGATATAGATAAAAAGCATGGTTGAGTAAATTCGAGTGTATTATGTTTGTATTTTCATTTTCTATGAAATAAAATCCGTTTTTAAATTTTTCTTTTATATACTCTTTTAAAGCTTCAAACATTTGAGGATAATCTGAGAACCTGAAGTGGTCTGATACGACTCAGGGAGAGTACCGCTAGACAGGAGGTCGTAAGGGAAAGTGCCCACTGTCGTGACCATTGGTGCTGATACACTCAAATCAAGAAGTCCTTGAAAGGTATATTGTATGAAATTTTAAACTTGTGTTTATTTCTACAGAAATATAAAATACATTCATAAAACCGTTTTGAATTTAGGAAAACCACTGCCATAATCTATATCTTTACTATTTCTCCCGCATAACAAAACTCCCTTCTTTCCGCCGTCAATTATTTTATTCCGCTTGGACCACTCCGCATGGTGCCCATGAACTTGGTATCGGAGTCGTGAGAACTTGGTAGCACAAACAGTAAAATCCATTAAATGGATAAGGATCCATTGGATCACAACCATAATTCTGATGAGGAATCAGAAAATCACGAGTGTCAGCTCGTAAGAAAGGAATCCACTACTGGATTCAATGCTAATATAATGATTCAGCAAGAATTATTATCAAAAATTAAAGCTTCTAAACTAGAGATTAAAAAAGAGAAAATCTTTAGAATACCTAGCTTAATAAGCAGCGTCTTTAAAAGAGAAAACAAAATTTATTATTTTGTTAGTACTAAAGAATTCTCTGTGGACATGAAAGATGTCAAAGGAGAAGTCTATTTACCTCTTATTACACAACAAGAGTTAAATAAAAATCTTCTTAAAATTAAAGAAGAATATAGATCTACAATCAGTATGGTTCATATTGGAGCCGTAAAAATTTGTATAAAATCTCAATTTCAAGAAGGTATTAATACACCTATTAAACTAGCGTTAATCGATAATAGAATTAACAATAGAAAAGATTGTGTACTAGAGTGCAATAAAGGAAACCTAGCTTACAATAAATTTATATTTGCAAAGTATATCCTAAGTTTGGTCTTAGTATACACAGTAAAAATTTAGATAAAGCCTTATCACTTATACATCACTTCGAAAGAGAAGACTTGATGAATGAAGGTGATAAACCTTTCAGTGTAACGTATTTATTAAGTTATGCATTAACGAATAGTCATCACAGTATTGACTATAGAAAAACTGAATACATCGAATTAGACGATGTCTTCTCTGAAATCGGAACTATAAAGGAAAAGAACTTTTCTAATATAGATTCAAATACTGAATCTTGGGCAATAGATATTGCTAAAGAAAAAAGTATTTTAGGTACTGATAAAACACCTACTTTTTTTAAAACCTAATTTTTTATATAATATGCCGTTATGCATAAAAATAAAAAATTAAAAAATTAAAAAAAAAATTCTGGAATTTTTTTTTGAGCCGTATAACAAAAAAATAATAATATTAAAATGGTTTTATTTAATTATAATAAATTGGTTTTATTTAATTAAAAGCCTTTCTCCTCTCGGGTGTTCGTGGTTCGTGATCCGGCGGTTCGAGTTCAAAATTCAAAGATCAAGACTCGAAGACATAGTATAAGCTTTACTTTTCCTTAGAAAATAGTTAGTCGGGGGTACCAACGGTCCATCTCGGTGCTTACTTTTCGGTATAATTTTGTGTTTGATCAAGATTACGTGCTTAAAACCGAAAAATTGCCATGACTTGCATCTTCATGATTCCACTCCAATGCATACACGTAGTTTTTTAATTTTGAATTAAAATAGACGTGTATAACTCGAATAATTAGTATGAATGCTTATTAATTTAATATGTGGTAGTTAAATAATGAGTAACTAATTATAAAAACCGAGGAACCGGGTTTTTGTCAATCGTTACGATTTTAGTGATGGATTCTCGGTGAATCCCACTTGGATAAATCGTTGAGCTTTTTCGGTGATGGCTTCTTAGTGAACCCACCTTAAAATGAAAACGAGATTACGCCGGTGACAATTTAGAAATCGGAGAATCTTAGTACATGGGTTCGAAATGGTCTAACCATGGTTGGCGAGTTCAACCGAGTTTCGCTCAATCGACTCCCTCCATGTGTGATGTACGTTATGACAGATTCGACAGACTTAGCATAGCCGATAAGCCTTCGGCTAAACGGGCTCTCTTGCCGGATTGGCCTGAATCATCACATATGTTCCAACGAATAAGACGGCGTAAGGCTTGCCTACATAACCGACCTATTCGCAGATGACTTTGATTTATTGTTTCTTATTGTCAAGGCCAAAACCGTAATTAGTAAACCCACCACTTTTTCAAAATATTGAGTGGGAGCGGGAAGGCGACAACCAACCCCACGGCCTCTACTATAGATGCAAGCACGTGAGAGAATGGTGACACTCATGCCGCTTTGATTTGGCCCCTTCGGATGGCGTTCACCGCTATCAAAATTCAGGATTGGTCTCCGAAAGGATAGGATATATCGGTACTCGCCAACACGACCGCCCTCGTAGGCATACTCGGGCGCACTCGAGATCCGATATAATAGGCATACTAAGGCGCACTCGCTATCAATGATTAAGGTCCAGGATGTCTGATTCCTGTGAGATGTTCGATTCTCGAAGATTAATCATTGAGAGAGATTGTCTCAGTTTAACCATCATAGTGCTGATATCGACCCTCTCGGACAGTACTATGCGAGGTTAAATCCTTGGAATGGTAGGATAGACTTTATATAGTTTATTATTCATAAAATACAAGATATAGTAGTGTATATTTGATTAAATTTCTGTCATTTTATTTACAGCAACATGTCTTCGCAAAAATTCAAACTTTACTGAATGATAAGCTAAATGGCGACAATTTTACTAAGTGGAAAAGTAACGTAAACGTGGTGCTCGTATTTGAGAATGCACAGTTTGTTTTGACTGAGGAGTGCCCTATTCTTCCCCCTCAAAATCCACCTAAACACATTTGCGATCAACATAAAAAATGGACAGAGGCGAATAATAAGGCAAGAGGCATCTTCTTAGCCTCCGTGTCGGATGTCATTAGGAGCAAGATTGAGGGTTTTAATACTGCACGAGAAATCTTGCAGCATTTAACCACCATGTTTGGCAAACCGTCTGATCAAGCAAGACACGAGGCCGTGAGGAAGGCCGCCAATGCCAAGATGAGGTGGGGTCGATCGGTTATTGGGTCATGTGATGAACATGATTAGTTACTTTATCAAGCGTAAACTCATGGTGCGACTATAGACGATGCTACTCAAGTGTCCGTGATTCTCGAATCATTGACATCTGATTTCCTAACGTTCAGGACTAGCTACGTCATGTCTAAGGCTCACCTTTCCATGATGGAGTTGATCAATAAACTTTAAGTCTTCGAGGGTCTTTCTTCGAAAGATAAATCCCAAGAGCAGGAAAAGAAGTCTGAGGCCAATATGGTCGTAGCCAAGGCGTCTAAGTCTAACCAGCAGGGTAAGCAAAATAATAAGAAACAAACTGCGCCGGCGCCTAAACCTATGAAGAAGAAGGCTAAGCCGAATACACCATCCAAGCCCAATGGCAAGTGTCATTACTGCAATGAGATAGGGCACTGGCGTCGTCACTGCCCCGTATATCTTATAGATGTAAAGGATGGGAAGGTTAAGGCTAGCAATGGGAAATATAAGAAAGGTAATCCTGAATTACTTGCCTTGGAATCTTTCAATGTAGCTAAAGATGTATCAATTTGGATACTCGATACTGGAGCTACTAACCATGTATGTTCTTCTTTGCAGATCCTTAGTTCGTTTTAGGAGCCAGAGGAAGGAGCTCAAGTTATGAGAGTCGGCACCGGGGCGTTAGTTTCAGCAAAAGCAATGGGAGCTGTGGTTTTACATTTTGGAAATAAAGTTTTACATTTAGACAATGTTTATTTCATCCCGAATTTTCGTAGAAATTTGATTTCGTATTCTGCTTTGAAAGACCAGTTGTACTCTGTTTCTTTTATGAATGATGAGTTTACTATTTCAAAGAATGGTTTTACTTTGTGTACTACTGTAATAGAAAATGGATTGTATTTCATTAAACCCACGCAAGTTCCCCTGTTAAATACTGAAATGTTTAAAGTAGCACATCTAAAATCTACATAAAGGCAGAAAATTTCTCATGAAGAAGATAGTACATATCTTTGGCACCTAAGGCTAGGTCACATTTCCTTGGAAAGAATCAAACGACTGGCTAAGGGTAATTCCTTAAAAGAGTTATCTGTTGACTCATTGCCCGTCTGCGAATCTTGCCTGGAGGAAAAATGACTAAGCGTCCCCTTCGTAAAAAAGGAATAGGGCCAAAGAACCTCTAGAGTTAGTACATTCAGACCTTTGTGGTCCGATGAATGTGCAAGCTAGAGGCGGATTCGAGTATTTTGTGACTTTCATCGACGACTACTCGAGGTTCGGATATGTTTATCTGCTGCATCGAAAATCCGAGACAAGTTTAAGGAATTTCAAGCAGAAGCCGAAAGGCAGTTAGGCAAGTCTTTGAAATGCCTTCACTCTGATCGTGGAGGAGAGTACTTAGATACTGAGTTCACTGACTACCTAATTGAACATGGGATCTGCTCCCAACGTTTCGCACTAGGACACCTCAAAGAAATGGAGTTCTTTGAAATGAGAAATAGAACATTGATTGACATGGTCAGATCAATGATGAGCTACGCCTCGCTACCGATATCCTTTTGGGGATATGCTCTAGAAGCAGCGGTATACATACTGAATGTAGTACCTGATATACTACTTTTATATGATTAAATATACGTTATATTATTATGTTTTATCAACGAATTCTATATAAAATATATGAAATTATGGTATAAATAGTATGAAATGTTAATCTTTATAATTTAGAGTAGTTAGTAGTAATAATAGTAAAAAGTTATCGTTTTGTACCGATTTTAGTAAATCGGAGTGTCGTGTCAGATTTACGTGGGTATTTGTGGTATTTTATTGCAGATTTATAAGCCAAGACCCCGAGAATCGACATGTTAAAGTATAATCATATCTCTGGAAGGATTTAGAGAGTGTCACGAGCTTAAATGGTCAATCGAATTACTTAAGTGGTCAAGTGGTCAATCGAAGTGGTCAAGTGGCTAATCGATTCGATTAAGTGGTAATCGAGAAATATCTTCGACAAATGAACGGCTCATCAAAACGACATTATCTGAAGAAGAGTCCTTCACGAAAGTTGTAGATTTTCCCGAGAGCTTTCCGATGACTCTTGAATCATGATTTTTGGAGATCCGTAACTCGAGATATGAATTTTAGAAGTTTGATAATTATATATAAAAATATATAATCATACGGAGCACATTTGATTAATCAAAGAGGTGGAAGCTATCATTACACCGGACTGGTCCGCTTGTTCTCGCCCGGTCCGCCAAGGGACTTTCATCTATATAAAGGAGCCTCATTCAGCAGAGCGGGAGATGTACCAATATATATATACATCTATATATATATATATATATATATATATATTTTTTTTTTCTCCTCTTATTTTCTTTTTAGTAGTAGTTTGTAAATAGGCCTTAAGCCAAAAATAATAATATCGTAGTATCGTTGTAATGCTCGAGAAATTATCGGAAGTTCGGTGTTGTTGAAGTCGTTGTAATGTCCGGAAGAATACAACTCGATTCAAAGATTTGTAATCGGTAAATTTTCTTAAGTATTTATGTTTGTTTTTATCTTTTCGTTGTTATAATGTTTTTAGGTTAACTCTAATAACTAGCCAAAGTTATGTAATCGTTTTATTTCGATCTTTTCGTAAAGGAATCTTCGTCTAAGTAAAATTGATAAAAATTGAGTTAATTGAATCTTTTTCTATTCTGTAACGTATTGATAATATTCGGATTGACGTAATTAACCAAGATGAATCGCACCATATAACCTAACGATGAACTGACAAGAGAAGTTAGGATATGAGATAAAAGATAGAAAAACCGGAGGGTAAAATTGGCCGTGCGAAAGCGTGACAACGGAATCCTATTTCCTACCCGGGGGCAGATTCGTCTTGGGAAAGATTAATCTTATTAAAATTGTGCTCGAGATCATAATAATTTTAAAATCAACAGTTTAATTGAAACTAACACCGGAAAGTTAAATCGATCCGTCTGACAACCGGAGCCTTTTGAATAACATCGGCCGTCGACAAACGGAATAACCTCTTTTATCCGGGGTAGATTTGTACTGTACTGCTCGAGACTAACCGAGATTAGCATGGGGCGGTTGTGGAGATTGAATCGATGACAATGACATATGACAATTTCATATACGTCGTGTGAGGAGGAATTGTTAATCTCGGGAGTGCACCGTTTCATTTACTCAATTGGACCTAATATAAAAGGAAAGATCGAGCACATTCCGTTTACTGGAAAAGATCGTATAATTCAATTATATAAACTTTGGCTAGTTCTATAAACTTATATGTCTAGTTCTATAAATATATTGGCATCTATATATTTATATCTATATATATATTTTGCAATCTATGTACATCTATATATATTTATATATCTATATATATTATATTAGAATAACTTTTAAATTACGCATTTATTTTATGTTAAGTAGAATAGTAGTGATCTGTGTTATAAAATTGCGGTTTAGATCGAGTTAATAATGCTCTTTGGTGTTTAACCACACTTAAAAAATTACCAAGTTCCACGAGGATTCGACACTCGACTCACCATACTAGCACTACTGATTTGACCCGATACAATCTGTCGGTTAAGGACTGGTATAGCACTAGAAAAGGCCACGTCAGCTTTCTGGCGCCGTTGCCGGGGAACGTCGCTAATTTCTTTCTTTGTGTCTATGGTTACTACTTGTATTAGCTCAAAATTCTCGAGAATAAATCAACACTTTTTCTTATCTCATTTCTATTTTATTTTTCGTTGGTATCTACTTTCTTTTAGTTACCAATTTTCTTTTTCTATAAAAGTCGAGTTTTTTTCTATTTTCGTTAGTTGATGACCAGAAGTGGTAAGGCCCCGCTCACTCCTTATAAGCCTGACATAAACACTTACGAAAGGCAGTTAAGAGTAGAGAGTAAACGCGGTCATACTAGTCAGGGAAATCCTGACCAAGAATCATCTTCAAACAAAAATACGAGAATGGCTGAAACTAGTGATGAAACAAATGAACAGAGGCTAGATCATGCTCCAGGGCATGGACAAAACCCTGTTAACCCTAATAATAATCAAAATCATAATAATAGAAATAATCGAGAATCGGAACGAGAATAATCGTAATAACCCACCAAACCCGAGACCTATCTCGTGATCAAACCATAAGAAGAAACTGGACTTATAATCCCATACTTTTACCCAATGAAGGAGCAAACAATTTCAAATTAAATCTCATCTTTTGGTTTAATTGACGCAAGAGCCCAATTCTAGGAGAGGATGATGAAGATCCACATCATCATCTCTATCTTTTGAAGAATCGTGCAATACAACCAAAAGTCAAGGTGTTCATAAGTGAATTAACGAGGATGACTATGTTTCCTTTTTCTCACAAAAAGGACGAGCCCGAGATTGGTTTATGTCTCTTCCACATCATTCACTTACAAGTTGGGAGGAGATTCAAATGAATTTCAAACAATATTTCACTCTGGACGAAATTTGGAATTAAAAGTCGAGGTTGCTAACTTTAGACAAGGATCCAAGAAACGCTGGGAATGCCTGGGAAAGATTTAAAAATTGTTAAGAGCCTGTCCCGATCATGGTTATTCCTTAGATATGCAAATTCAACTTTTCTCGTCGTAAATTAAGAAAAGATTCACGTCTTTGATGTAGATCATGCATGTGGTGGTTCTTTAATGATGAGTGAAGCTCAAATAGTTTACGATGCTATAGAAAAGATTTCTAAAAATAACGAGAATGTGGGAAACCGGTTCTAGCACCGGAAAGTAGCTTTTGGCAGAGAATGTACATCTAATACGGAAGTTCTAGCACATTTAGAAAATTTGAGTAGGAAATTTGATGGCCTACAACCTAACAAAACCAAAGTTCGTAAAATAGTACACCAACTGAATACTCAAATCAGGATAATATGCCAATAGGGATCGAAGAACCAACAGGATATTCAAGAGAGGAGGTGAGTTTTCTTTGAGAAGATAGGAATTTGAACAATGCATACTCAAACTCGTTTAATGCTATTAGAAGAGATCACCCTACTTATCGATGGTCCCAAACCCCTAGTAAGCAAGGACAACCGCCATATCCAAATTCCATATAGGAATATGAATAATAATCAAGTTTATCAAGAAAATACATCTAATCGAATTTACAATCATTACTATATCCTATCCTCAACATACCACTCAAAGTTTACCAGTAACTCAAAGTTCAACTCAACTGCTGAAGGGGTTGAAAAATGGGAAAAACTAATGGAAAATATGATGGGTGTAGTATCTACTCAAGCTAAGAATATGGAAACAATGATGACTTCTATTGGTACAGTCTCTAAGGATTTGAGTACAATGAAAACATCTATGAGTGGATATGATACCAGAATGAGAACGATAGAAGCCTCATTGAGGAATATGGAAGATCATTTGAGTAGGGAAGGTGAACGTAATAACAAGAGACCTCCCCGGAGGATTACCAATCAATCTTTGAAAGAAATCCGAGAGAGGTAAATGTTGTAGTTACGAGAAGTAGAAAACTCTGTGGTAGTAATGGAGTAGAAAACTTCGGGAATAATGAAGTAGAAAATGATTTAGATGGAAAGAATGATGAAACTAAAGGTGAAATTGAATTCACTGATGAGGAAGAAGAAATTATAGAGAATTTCTTGAAAAGGAATAGAAGTTTGGAACTTGAGAATGAAGGTGAAAAATGGGTAAAAATCCCTAGGATTTTGAAAGATCCCATGGATAAAGATTTAAGGAGTTTATTCAAGGAACATGTTAAAATGGAAGATAATGAAAACAAGGATGAAAAACTAGAAGAACTGAAGGAATCTGAAGTAGAGATTGATTCAGGGAATGTTTTAAAAGAAAAAATCAAGATCATGATACTTGGCGATCAAGTAATACTCAAAAGTTTAACGATAAAGGAAAAGAGAAAATGACTTTGGGATCAAAGGTTATAGATTTAGAATCTTTACCTTACCCACCTAAAGATCAAATTAAAAGATTAAAACCGATCGAAGTATGCTCGTTTCCTTGATATTTTTCGTCATATTCATGTTAATATCCTCATTATCGAAGCTCTAATTAGTATGCCTGCTTATGGAAAGTTTCAAAGCTATTACATCAAACAAGAAAAATTAGAGGAATATGAGAATATATGCCTAAATGAAGAATGTTCTAGCTTTTAAAAGATAAGTTACCACCTAAACTGAAAGATCCTGGAAGTTTTACCATTCCATGTGAAATTGGAAGATTTTCATTTAAGAAGGTCTTATGTGATCTTGGAGCTAGTATAAATCTCATGTCTTATGAGGATTATAAAAAGCTAGGCAAAGGAAAGCTACTTAAAATCGAAATGACTCTGCAGATGGCGAGATAGATCGATTAAATACCCTAAAGGAATTATTGAGGACGTATTGGTTAAAGTAGAAAAGTTCTATTTTCCAAGAGACTTTGTAGTTATGGAAATGGAAGAAGGATATTCAGCGCCACTTATCTTAGGTCGACCATTTTAGCTACAGGAAGAACTTTAATAGATGTCGAGTAAAGGAGAGTTAATTACGAGAGTCAATGAAGATGAAGTTACTTTCAATATTTTCAAAGCTATGAACCATCCATATAGGTCACCAGAATCATGTTCTTTTATAGAAGATATTCATTCTGTCTATGATAATCAGTTACCAACTTTTGAAGACAGATTAGAAGAATGTTTAACTCTATCTATCTATAAGGAAGATGAGAAAGACACCGAAATGAAAGAGATAATTCTTTCTCTAGATAAAGGAAGTTTTACTTTTAAACCATCATGGCATAAGTATTTGGAATTAGAATTAGAAGGACCAGTTCTTAAACCATCACTGGAAGAACAACCTAAGAATCTGGAATTGAAACCGTTACCTTTAAATCTGAAGTATGCTTTTCTTGAAACTAATAATCTATTACCGGTTATTATTTCATCATCTTTAACTGAGCATCAAGAAGATCAATTACTTAGAATGTTGAAAAAGAATAAGAAAGCTTTTGGATGGACAGTTGCCGATATTCGAGGTATTAGCCACGAGATTTGCGTTCATAAGATAATTCGAAGGAAGATGCTAAACCTTGTATTCAACCGCAACGCCGCCTCAACCCAAATTTGCGTTAATTGTTAAGAAAGAGGTCATTAAGCTATTAGAAATGGGGATAATTTTTCCCATATCGAGATAGTGAATGGGTAAGTCCAACTCAAGTGGTACCAAAGAAAGGAGGTTTCACGGTGAAAGAGAATGAAAGGAATGAATGGATTCCGACAAGAGAGATTACTGAGTTATCGAATGTGCATTGATTTTAGAAAACTAAATGATCATACTAAGAAAGATCATCATCCACTTCCATTCATAGTTCGGATGTTGGAGCGTTTAAGTGGACATAAGTATTACTGTTTCTTAGATGGTTATTCAGGATATTTCTGAGATATTCATTGCAAAAGCAGAGAGATAGAGAAAAACTACTTTCACTTGTCCTTATGGAACTTTTGCTTATAAAAGAATGCCGTTTGGTTTATGTAATGCACCGCCTACGTTTCAAAGGTGTATGATGGCTATATTTGCTGATATGGTTGAGAAATACTTAGAAATTTTTATGGATGACTTTAGTGTTTACGGAGACTTATTTGATGTTTGTTTGTTACACTTAGAACGAGTGTTACAACGCTGTGAAGATACCAATCTAGTACTAAACTGGGAAAAATGCCACTTAATGGTATCAGAAGGAATTGTTTTAAGTCATAGAATCTCTGAAGAAGGTATTGAAGTTGATAAAGCTAAAGTCGTGGTAGTTGAAAAGTTACATCCACCAGTTAATTTAAGGACCCTAAGAGGATTTCTCGGACATGCAGGATTTTATAGAAGGTTTCATTGATTTTTCAAAAATAGCAAAGCCTCTAAGTCATTTACTTGAAAAAGGAAGTACCTTTTAACTTTGATAGTAAATGTATGGAAGCCTTCGGACCTTAAAAGCGAGGTTGACTCATCGCACTGGTGCTAGTAGCACCCAGATTGAGTTTGCCATTTGAAATTATGTGTGTGATGCGAGTGATTTAGTTTGTAGGAGCTGTTTTAGGTCAAAGGTATAACAAAATTCTCAAAGCTATTTACTATGCATCCCACACATTAAACATCGCTCAACTAAATTATGCAACTACTGAAAAAGAAGCTCATGGGTGTAATTTTTGCCTAAATAAGTTTCGATCATCGTATATTGTTGGTTCTAAGGTAATAATTTATACTGAGACCATTCATTTCAAGTATTTCTTGAGTAAGAAAGATGCTAAACCTCGTCTTCTTAGATGGATTCTCTTACTTCAAGAATTCGATATTGAAATTAAAGATAAAAAAGGAAGTGAGAATGTAGTAGTGAGATCATCTAAGTAGAATGGAAAATGAAGAAATAGGAATTGAAATTAAGGATTCATTTCACGATGAACAACTATTTAGAATAGATACTCCTTCAACCATGCGGTTATTAAAGAATAGAATTCCTTCTAAGGAAATGTCACCTTGGTTTGGAGATATCATTAATTACTTAACTTTGTGATTATATTCCGTCTCATTGGACTTGGCAATGTAAAAAGAAATTCTTTTATGACTTAAAATTTTATTATTTGGGAGGAACCGGACCTTTTCCGTAAATGTTCGGATGGGATAATCGAAAATGTGTGTCCGATAATGAAATTTTAAGTGTTTTATCATTTTGTCATGATCGTGAGGCGAGGAGGTCATCATGGAGGTTGGAAAACTGCTTTTAAAGTTTTACAATGTGGATTTTATTGGCCTACACTATATAGAGATGCTTATAAGTATGTTAAATCTTGTGAATCTTGTCAAAAATGGGGAAATGTATCTAAAAAACATGAAATGCCTATGCAACCTATTTTAGAATGTGAATTATTTGATGTTTGGGGTATAGATTTCATGGGACCTTTCCTATATCTTTTGGAAAAGATTTTTCTTGTAATGGTAGATTATGTCTCGAAATGGGTAGAAGTGAAGCTCTTCCAACTAATGATACCAAAGTTGTCATACGATTTCTTAAAAGAATATATTTACCAGATATGGCATTCCGAGAGGCAATCATTAGTGATAGAGGTCACACTTTTGTAATAGACCATTTACTAAGATAGTTGAAAAATATGGTGTAACACATAAGTTAGAACGCCCTATCATCCAAACTAGTGGGATGAGTAGAGGTGTCGAATAGAGAAATCAAAAGAATCGTGAGAAAAGCAGTTGATTCAAATCGTAAAAGCCAGGCGATTAAATTAGATGATGCATTATGGGCGTCTGAGCGTGCCTTTTAAAACGCCAATTGGTTGTTCTCCCTATAAGCTAGTCTTTGGTAAGTCTTGTCATCTCCCAGTTGAGTTAGTACACCGAGCCTTCTGGGCTATTAAATTTCTGAATTTAGATCCTAAGGCTATCGGTGATCATAGATTGCTTCAATTAACAGAATTAGAAGAATTTCGTCTCGATTCTTATGAAAACGCATTTCGAATCTACAAGAACGCACGAAATCTTTCCATGATAAGAAAATCTTTAAACGTGAGTTCCATGTAGGTAATCGAGTGCTTTTGTACAATTCACGTTTAAAGTTGTTTCGGTGTAAGCTTAAGTCAAGATGGGACAGTCCATTTAAGGTAACACGGGTTTACAAATCTGAGTTGTTGAACTAAGCGATGAAAATACAACTTTTATAGCCAATGGCCACAGAGTAAAGTTATTTGTGGAGGGAGAAGGAATCACACTAAAAGAAGAAGTAATGCTATTGATTGATCCCCCGACAAATTGAAAAAGCAGAAAAACTAAAAAACTGAAAAGCAGAGAAACTGAAATCAACCGAATACCATGTGCTATCTATCTTTACTCTACTTTTCTGTGTTTTTGTTTATGTTTAAACTCTTTTCGTCTTTTACCGGATAGACGTAAAAGAACTGGATGCCTTTTTTAGATAGATTAGGAGTTTTTGTTTTACTTTTGAAATTAGGCCTAGATAAAGATGTCGCGTTTGCTATAGAAGCTTTAGTTTTTGAACAAAACAAGAAATTGTTGAGAGAGATTAGATTGAGAGAAGTTTGTAATGGAACATCAAAAAGTGCAATAAAAAGAAGGGCAAAATTTCTGATGAGATGCAGAATCTGTGGAAAAAGTGAACATGTTGGACGATTGTGGGAAAAACACAACCAAATCCGGGATGAGTGTTTGAATATTGTTAGGAAGGAACGATTAGGTGGTTATCCGAAAATCCCGATGGAATTCGAGAGATAATTCAAATGCTTCGTTTTTAGGAGTTAGGTTGATTGAACGTTACATCAGAACTCTGAAGGATTTAGAAATCGAAGAAGCAGGAACCCCTTAAGTTTCGAGTCTTTTCTTATGTTTTATTTTATAAAATTTTCGCATAACTTCTGAAAATTTTATAAAATTGGATCTTTATGAAATTTGAGGAGTTTTATAAAAGTTTTTTTAGTTTTTATTTAGATGTTTTATAAGAGTTGATATTAATTTAGTAAATTTTTATAAGCTTTTTATTAAAGTGTTATAAAGATTTTATTAAATTTTTAGAAATTGTTATAAAATTATAAAATTTCCTTCAAATTTTATTCTTAAAGATTTTAGTAAGTTTTAAAATTATTATAAACTTATCTTCTAGTTTAATTAAGTTTTATAAGAATTTTTATAAGTTTCAAAAAATTAAAAAAAAAAAATCGGAAAAGTGAAAAAAATGAACACGGACCGATCCGGCCTGAACCCGGACCGGTCCGGGGTCTAAAATCATAAAAAAGGACGGGGACCTTCTTTTTTCTTCTCCTTCTTCTTCTTCCCTAATTTTGCAGCCGCACTCCACACCCAAACCCCACCACTCGAAATTTTTTATCAATTCTTCCACAAAAATTCACCTCTCACACTGCCACTACTTGATTTCTTCCTCTATTCATCTCTTCTCTTCTACACAAATTTGAAAAAATCAAAAAGGATAAAAAACGAGCTACATTTTATTCCGGCGACTTTACAACTTTTCCGGCCTACTTTTCAACGTTTTCTTCATATTAAGGTATTATTTAGTTTATTTAGTTATCAATTTCGTATTTTTCATAATTTTTTAGATTAATTTCAACTGTTTTGATTTTTGAGTGTGTTGTGACATTTTTATTTTTTTGTTGTTTTTGTTGTTGTTTTTGTTGTTGATTGGCTTTACCAATATCGTAGAATGGCTGAGTCGAGTAAAAGAGCCTCTAAGAAACGAAAATCAAACATTCCTATATCAACTCCGGTAGTAGGCACAATAATTTTATCATCTGAAGAAGAAGCCGTAAGTTTTGATAAAACAGCATCACTTGAGGCTAAGAAAGCGTATGAGAAAATTTATAGTAAATGTGATGTCTTGGTTGAAAAGGGATTAGACTTGGATGACTTAGGTGATGAAGTTAAAGATATCTTTAGAAAACATGCGATGGTTAGAACTAGCAACTGTAAGAGAAGGGAGATTAATACGACTTTAGTAGTGAGTTTTATTGCTTTTATCTACATTGTCACAAGATGAGTGACTAAGTCGCAAATGTCACCCCTAAGAGCCGTAAATGTTCCTTTTAACCCTGAAGTTATAAATGCAATTCTTGGAGTTGAAGTTTTTCCTGATGATGAAGATTACAGGGTAGTTTGGAATTTAAATGATCCTGCGAGTTTTGAGCAGACTGCCCTGAGAGCTCAGAACGCTTTTGACCCAACCGCTGTGTGGGTTGAGAATCGGTTTAACTACGGGAAGTGTATTAGAGGTTTAAGGGCGATTAAAAGATTCATCAACCACACTCTCTACCCTTCTAGTAAACATACTGCTTATGGAAAGGAAGATGTTTGTATCGCTTGGGCGATGGTTAATGATGTTAAGGTGGATGTTGGAAAGGTCATGTTTAAAAGAATTTTTGAAAGTATTGTCATCGCTGGACTGAGGAGTCATCTCAGACTTCCCTTGTTTTATCTCAGATTTATTTCGTAGGGTGGGAGTACAGTCTCGCCCAATGACAAGTTATCTCTGGCAGATGCAAATCTGATTGGACCAAGTTTGACTAGGCTTCCGGATGGTAGTATACGCTCTTTGATTAGAAGCCGTCAAACTCAACCAGCTCCACCAGTTTTCACATCTTCTTCCTCTTTTCCATCTTTTTCGAGTCAGCCTCAACAAACTCCTTTCTCCAACACTATCACCTATGATATGTTTCAATCTTTAGTATCAGACATTGCACGTGGTCAAGCCAACATGGCTTTGTATGCTGAAAGTAATAGGCAGTAGTGTGATCATATTCGTAGAGGTTTAAGGAGGAACGAGCAATTGCTTCGTAATCCTACTTTTGATGATCCTGCCTATCCACCTTGTCAGTCAGATCCATATACCTTAGCAGATTGGGTAACACCTATTCCACCACCTTCGAGCTTTCATCCATCGTCATATCCTTTTGGGAGCCAATCTAGTGGAGCAGTGTATTTTCGACAGTGTTCGAGAGACCGGCGATGTCTAGTTGGGGAGGATTCACTGAGTTTGCACACATCACACACGGCGGCATGAGTTCGATGGGTCTTGATAGTTCGATCGGGACCACGACTCTGATTCGACCACCAACTTCTTAGTCGTTTCCGAGTTCAAGCTTTCATGTCGATCCTGAGGAAGACTATGAAGAAGATTGAATTTCATAACTATGTTTGATTAAACATTTTTACTGCACATTTTATTCGACATTTGTCAATTAGATATTGGTTTGTTTTCATTTTCGTTTATTTTGATTTTATAGTCGTTTTATCAAAATTTGGTTTGCATTCTAAATCGTTTTAGTTTTTATAAAAACTATAAAAAAAACCCAAAAATAATTTTTGTATCATTACTACGTCGTTTTACAAAAATATAATGTGTCGTTTTATCCGTTCGTATCAAGATAGATTAATCTTTATGAAATATCTTCAAGGAGGTAGGTAGTATTACACACGTGAAGTAAAAAAAAAACAAAACACAACTTGACTTTTACCTCTGTCCTCAGTAAAAGGAAGATGAGACCGGACCGGTCCGGCTCATTGTCGGCCCGAGCCGTGAAGGGAAATGGCATGAGTCATTTTTTGAGTTTGTCTAGTGCATCCACGTATGTATAATTTTCTATCTATTAAAAGAGGTCAGGGCATGAGAAACCATTCCATATCTTTACTTTCTATCTACTTTCAATTTTTTTACTTTTCATCTAGCTTTTAAAAAATGTCGAACCAATCATCTCCTTCTGTCAATTCATACGAACCTCACACCCCGGATCTTCCGGAGTCTCAAGCTTCTAACGAGAATATCATTTTACACCCTCGTTTCGCTAATTCTCCAATCCAGTTGGAGAAAGGTTTAAATGTCGATAAAATTGATCGATGGGGTAAAACAATTATTCGAGGATTTGGCTGGAAGAAGTTCGTCAGTACGCCAAGAGGAAGGATAAATGTCTCGATAGTTCGAGAATTTTATTCCGCTTTAATGACGACATCCATGATCGATATCACTCAAATTGTTTCGGTAAGAGGAGTGGCTATTCCCTTCTCTTCTTCTATTATCAACCAACTTTTCGAAATTCCACCCATTACGATGCAGCATTTTGAGATGAAATAGGGCTTACAAAATTCGTATAATCATTTGAACAAAATCCATGAGTCTTTCCAATGTCTATTTCCGCTTTTCGATACAAATCACGATTTGTCTATAAGTGCTTTACTTCCACACGTAAAGGCGTGGAAGCATTTTATTAATTCTAGAGTATATCCCACCTGGGATTTCGGGAGCCTTAGTGAAAATGAAATGCTTCTACTTTTTGCTTTGGCATTTGGTGAATTTGTCGATTGGGGTATTTTGATTCAAAGGACAAAGTGTTTGAGTTTGCAATCACGAGAGGTAGTAGGGAAAACTATGCCTAATGCTTGGATGATTTCGTCTGTGTACTCAAATGAATGGAGTTGGAGAGCTTGAGACGGATGAAATTTTTCCGTCTAGAGATAATCGAGTTGGCTTGTTACCGGTTGATACACCGGGTTGTTCGTCTACGATTTAGATGGTTGGTTGGTGGTTAGTTTATAATGTTTAAGTTTTAATGAGATAAATTAAGTTAAGTTTGAAGTTTTTTAGTTCGGTTAAGTTTATGTTGTTCTTTTAAGTTTATAATAATCTATCTTGTTTAATATATATATGTTTCGGTTTTTTTAAGTTTGTTTGTTATTTAATTAGTATACGCTAAAAATGAACTCACAATAATAATGATAATATATAATTTTAATTTATTTTCGAACCTACTTTTTAATACTCATTGAACATCGGGACGATGCCACTTTGTAAGTGGGGAGTAGAGTTAGGTTAGAAAATTCATTAAAATTTTTGAAAATAATTATAAATTATAAAAATTATCAAAATTTTATTATAAATATGAATAAAAAATGATATAATTTGGAAGAATAAGTTTTTAATTAAGTAAAGTATATTAGATATATTATAATTATATTTTATGTCTAATTTAGATTTTAATAAGATTTTAAGTTTATATAATTAAGTAATTAATATTAGATATTGTTTTTATGAAATTATATAAGTATATTGATAATTATAAGTACTCCCTCCGTCTCAAAATGTTTGGGACGTTTGACTTTTCAACCCCTTACGAAAAGTTTAATTAATCCTTCGAATTTCATCAAATGATCTAATACTTTTTACATTTATGTACTTTAAGTTTCACTTTATCATAACCCTAATAATATTACATCAATTAACGAAATTCCAAGGATTAATTAGACTTTTCGTAAGTTAGCTAAAAGGAAATGTCCCAAACATTTTGAGACGGAGGGAGTAAAATTTTTAGAATCATTTTCTTTTCAAAAATGAATTATGAGTTTGGAATTGGACCAGGGATGTCAATTTTTGGCACCACAAAAATATAACTATAGCCAAATAGCCTACCTAAATAAATTTCCAATTTTAGTTCCTACCTCAGCCTTGATTAGAGTGATCAAGACCTCACTCGAAATTGCCATTTGTGATTAACTAGAAATAACCGACCTTTAGCTAATTTTGGTCTACATTTCCTTGAAATTCCGCAAGTTTGTACGTACTTATGAAAAGAGATGAAGACATAAAAGCTAAGTTTTGGTATATGCTGAGATTGGAAAAATTAGATAAGTATTAGTATATTCGATCTTACCTCATGACACTTGCAAGATAGTCGATTTTGGTAATAAGTTCGGATATGTTAATATTCTATAAAAGAATTAAGAACGAAGCATCATATTTACACAGAATTAATCAAACACCAGGTATCTTCCTTATCTGTGATCGATAAAATTAAAAATAATAAAAGAACATATCGGTTGTAGCTACCAATGATTTGAGTGAGTAGGGTATTATCACGAAATGTCCTATATCACTATGAGGTATAAAAGCTCCCGATTTCCTGATGATAGTAGTCCAGCTAGGGTATTATCACGAAATGTCCTATTGCTGGGAATGAAGGCACAGAATGAAAAAGAAAAAAGTCGAATCATAAGATCTCAAGAATGATTGCAAGTTTAAGGAAACCGAACTTGTAATTTTCGATCGAAAGAGTAGTACTCCGATCAATCTTGATGAAGCAATGCTTGTAAGTTTGATTTTCTACACACACTCACGCTTTTAGTTCTTGATAAAAATTTAAAAAAAAATCTGAAAAAAAGAGGATGCTATTAATCGATGATTATTTTTTGATCAAGAATATGAAGATGTAGGTACGTACGACTTGCCTCTTTCTCTTTTTGATTTCCTTTTTTTCCGATTAACCAACATCTTGAGCCTAAACTTTATAAGCCATTTTTGTCGACTACCTGACCAAGTTTCCGATTCCAGAATTTCATAATAGTTGCGATTAAAAATAATTCTAATATTTTATTTATACTTATTAAGTATTACATGTACAATTTCATCTAAATAATATTTAATGTTTAAGTTATTTAACTTATATACACTTTCTGTCTTCTTACAATTTTAAATTAAAATGAGTAATATATTTATAATATTGACAATATAAATTACATTAAAAATTATAATCTGATAAATTATATTATCTTTTATTACCGCTTATTTTTGCTCGAGGACGATCAAAAGCTAAGTGGGGAGTAGTTGATATACTACTTTTATATGATTAAATATACGTTATATTATTATGTTTTATCAACGAATTCTATATAAAATATATGAAATTATGGTATAAATAGTATGAAATATTAATCTTTATAATTTAGAGTAGTTAGTATTAATAATAGTAAAAAGTTATCGCTTTGTACCGATTTTAGTAAATCGGAGTGTCGTGTCAGATTTACGTGGGTATTTGTGGTATTTTATTGCAGATTTATAAGCCAAGACCCCGAGAATCGACATGTTAAAGTATAATCATATCTCTGGAAGGATTTAGAGAGTGTCACAAGCTTAAATGGTCAATCGAATTACTTAAGTGGTCAAGTGGTCAATCGAAATGGTCAAGTGGCTAATCGATTCGATTAAGTGGTAATCGAGAAATATCTTCGACAAACGAATGGCTCATTAAAACGACATTATCTGAAGAAGAGTCCTTCACGAAAGTTGTAGATTTTCCCGAGAGCTTTCCGATGCCTCTTGAATCATGATTTTTGGAGATCCAGAACTCGAGATATGAATTTTAGAAGTTTGATAATTATATATAAAAATATATAATCATACGGAGCACATCTTTGATTAATCAAAGAGGTGGAAGCCATCATTACACGGACTGGTCCGGCTTGTTCTCGCCCGGTCCGCCAAGGGACTTTCATCTATATAAAGGAGCCTCATTCACAGAGCGGAGATGTACCAATATATATATACATCATATATATATATATATATATATATATATATATATATATATATATATATATTTTCTCCTCTTATTTTCTTTTTAGTAGTAGTTTGTAAATAGGCCTTAAGCCAAAAATAATAATATCGTAGTATCATTGTAATGCTCGAGAAATTATCGGAAGTTCGGTGTTGTTGAAGTCGTTGTAATGTCCGGAAGAATACAACTCTGATTCAGCATTTGTAATCGGTAAATTTTCTTAAGTATTTCTGTTTGTTTTTATCTTTTTCGTTGTTATAATGTTTTTAGGTTAACTCTAATAACTAGCCAAAGTTATGTAATCGTTTTATTTCGATCTTTTCGGTAAAGGAATGTTGTCTAAGTAAAATTGATAAAAATTGAGTTAATTGAATCTTTTTCTATTCTGTAACGTATTGATAATATTCGGATTGACGTAATTAACCAAGATGAATCGCACCATATAACCTAACGATGAACCCGACCGAGAGAAGTTAGGATATGAGATAAAAGATAGAAAAACGGAAGGTAAAATTGGCCGTCGCGAAAAGCGTGACAACGGAATCCTATTTCCTACCCGGGGGCCGATTTGTCTTGGGAAAGATTAATCTTATTAAAATTGTGCTCGAGATCGTAATAATATTAAAATCAACAGTTTAATTGAAACTAACACCGGAAAGTTAAATCGATCCGCCGACAACCGGAGCCTTTTGAATAACATCGGCCCTCGACAAACGGAATAACCTCTTTTATCCGGGGTAGATTTGTACTCGGTACTGTTCGACTAAGCGAGATTAGCATGGGGCGCGGTTGTGGAGATTGAATCGATGACAATGACATATGACAATTTCATACGCTCGTGTGAAGAGGAATTGTTAACCTCAGGAGTGCACCGTTTCATTTACTCAATTGGACCTAATATAAAAGGAAAGATCGAGCACATTCCGTTTACTGGAAAAGATCGTATAATTCAATTATATAAACTTTGGCTAGTTCTATAAACTTATATGTCTAAAACTATAAATATATTGGTATCTATATATTTATATCTATATATATATTTTGCAATCTATGTACATCTATATATATTTATATATCTATATATATTATATTAGAATAACTTTTAAATTACGCATTTATTTTATGTTAAGTAGAATAGTAGTGATCTGTATTATAAAATTGCGGTTTAGATCGAGTTAATAATGACTCTTTGGTGTTTAACCACACATTAAAAGAATTACCAAGTTCCACGAGGATTCGACACTCGACTCACCATACTAGCACTACAGTTTGACCCGATACACTGTCGGTTAAGGACTGGTATAGCACTAGAAAAGGCCACGTCAGTACCGTCAAAGTCTGTCACAAAGACACCTTATGAAATGTGGAGGGGACGTCCAGAAGGCCTAAATCACTTCCGTATTTGGGGATGTCCTGCACATGTGCTGGTGGACAAGACTAGTAAACTACAAAATCGTACGAAAGTGTGTCTGTTTGTGGGTTACCCCAAGGGAACACGTGGAGGTCTGTTTTACGATCCGGAAGATAACAAGGTGATAGTTTCAACTAACGCCACGTTTTTGGAGGATCAGTACATGACAGACTTCAAGCCTCGAAGTAAAGTCGTACTTGAGGAGTTACTTTCTGACGAGGTCAGACCACAAGTGCCACCTAGTGTCACTGTAGACAACACTTCAAATGCAACAGGCACCCCTCCTCCTAATCCACCCAGACGTACTGAGAGAGTGGTTCGGCCACCAAATCGGTATGGACAATCGAGGCTAACGAGCCGTCTCGATGGTGTGGAAGATGATCCAGATGTCTTTCGCAAGGCCATGGATGATCGTGACAAGGATCAATGGGTTGACGCGATGAATCAAGAGATAGAGTCCATGTACTCCAACTCATCTGGAAACTTGTAGATTGCCCCTGGCGGGTAAAAACCCATAGGAGCAAGTGGCTCTACAAGAGAAGCGAGGAGTTGATGGTAAGGTGCAAACCTTTAATGCACGGCTTGTAGCTAAGGGTTACACACGAGAGAGAGGAATAGACTACGAAGAGACCTTCTCCCCTGTGGCCATGCTTAAATCCACCCGGATCCTCCTTTCTATTGCTGCATGCCTAGATTATGACATCTGGCAAATGGATGTCAAGAAAGCGTTTCTTAACGGCTTTCTCGACGAGGAAATCTATATGCAGTAACCAGAAGGATACATCGAGCAAGGCCAAGAGCACAAAGTGTGCAAGTTGCTGAGATCCATTTATGGGTTGAAGCAAGCATCTCGGTCTTGGAATCATAGATTTGATGACACCATTAAGTCATATGATTTCGAACAAAATCCTAATGAACCTTGTGTATACAAGAAAGTCATTAAGGATAAGGTTGCGTTTCTAGTGTTGTACGTAGATGACATTCTCCTGATTGGAAATGATAAGGGGATGTTGTCGGACGTTAAAATTTGGTTGGCCAGCCAATTCCAAATGAAAGATTTGGGAGAGGCGAATTATGTTCTCGGGATCCAATTAATAAGGGATCGTAAGAACAGGATGTTAGCTCTTTCACAAGCCACTTACTTTGATAAAGTGATGGCTATATATATCATGACAGACGCAAAGAAGGGTTACCTACCAACTCGTCACGGCGTCCATCTCTCTAAGACTCAGAGTCCTCAGATTCCTGAGGAAACTGAGGCTATGGAAAGAGTGCCTTATGCTTCGGCTGTAGGTAGTCTAATGTACGCTATGCTGTGCACTAGACCTGACATCTGTTATTGTTATACCCCGTGCGCAATTAAAATAAATAAACGAAAATTAAATCAACAATTTTATTTAATATATTTAAATGACTATATTACAATAGTAATTGAAATAAAATACGACATAAAACAAAACCGAGACAGTCGAAAACTCATCCTTAAGACAATTTTGGCCCGGTATGTACCCCGGTTGTTACCAATTGTCTCCCAGGATAACTCGGTTATACCTGTTCAAGTAGAGGTACTTCAGACTTGAACCACAACGAACTCTGACAATGCTCAGAATCTCTTCGACTCGTGAATGGACTCGAAATGAACACCACGAACTGAACAGAGGTCGAAAATGCTCAAAAACTACAGGACTCGAAGTACTAAGCTGTATGTGTATGATGCAATTTCTGAACTCTATTTTAACTCTATCTGAACTCTATCTTTTTAACTCTATATTTCCTCCATTCATTTGAGGATGTTTATATAGTGGACCTATTGTGAAACTGATGCCTTTTCATTTCCTGAATTAATGCTCAAGCATTCATGGCATTAAAATAGGCATTCATGGTTGAATATTAACTGAAAATGATTCAGCTTCTCCACTCATTAATTCTATTTGCTTCAATTCTCAGCATTGAAGCTGCTTTCTATAATTCGAGCTACCGAGTTGAGCTTGTGTTGGACAACCGATCTGACTGAGCTTATTCGAATATAGCTCATTCTGAATGTGTATTGATATGGGCCAAGACCAATAGACTTTTGTATAAAAAGTTTAATACTGTCCTGAGCCCCCAGGCCCAAGAAAGCCTATTCCCCAAAGCCAAAGACCAAGGTCAACGGTCAACGGTCAACGGGCTCGGGCTCGGGCACGGGCACGGGCGGCGGCGGCGCGCGCGCGTGTGGCCATTTTAGCATAACACCTGACCGCTAAAACCAACCCGCTATCTCTCCTTCTTCTAGGAGCTTATACTACATACGACATTCTTCCCACATATATACTAGGAATTGATTCTCTCAACTCCCGATGTGGTACACTGTTTAGTTGAATACTCTTCAACTTTCACTTCCAACATTAGCTCTTTCAACCACCCGACTTTAAGCGTTAATTTCTCATTCAATCGTTATCCGAATTGAATGATTCCAAATCTGAATTCATCTACGACTCTCGTGAGTTTCAGAATTATCAAAACATTACATATATTCTATACAAGAATATATCCGAAATACGCTTACAAAGTCACGAGAATAAAATGATTATAAAATCATTTTTAATTCAATTCCTCTATATCTCCAACAATCCCCCACATGAATGGAAATTAATGCAAATGCAGATCTACGAAGAGATTACGATGAGAAAAATATTGCATTAGGAGAGGTAGCTTCTGGCTTTGAACCTGCCTTAGTGAAATACTATCGGATCTACTCGGCTAATCAGTGAACTTAAGTCTTGAACTGTTCAGCCTTTAGTGTAGAACCAGACAATAATACTCACACAATATTTTCCTTAACACTGTACTTGGTTCTCATGGATTTGGATTCGTTTTGGCCCCTGAATCACACCTGGTTTCAGAAAGTGCGTTAGAGAATTCTAGCCTCTGAATTCTCATAGAAGCGGCCCCACTTCGCACTTACATAGGTGACTTCCTATCAAGAGTATTCTGTCATACCCCACTCGAATTTAATCAAACTATAGGAATCATTAAAAGTTTTCACTTAACCTCAACACTTCTAGCAGACAACACTTTTATTCACAGAATGGGAAAGTGTTCATCGACTGCTTCATAACTTAGTTGTCCCTTTGAACCAAGATCTTGGGATCTCCAGTCAACATGGTAGGGTTACCATTACAAAGCTTATCTTTCAATAGGCTTAAGTCCCATTCTGAGTGTCAAAACTGACAATCGATCTCTAGTAAACATTTTTGAAAGCAGATCTGCAAGATTTTCCTTCAATCCAATATAATCGATGGAAATCATACCACTAGAGATCAATTATTTAACGGTATCATGTCGTTGACGTATATGTCTAGACTTACCATTATACAAGTTATTTTGTGCTCGGTGTAAAGCCGATTGGCTATCACTGTGGAAGCAATCGGTTTAGTCCAGCAAGAAATCTCCTCTAGGAAATTTAGAAGCCACTTAGCTTCTTCACCAGTTTTGTCAAGTGCAATGCACGTTTGCTTTGTGGACTTCCATAACACCGCAACACCACCAATCATGTGAATTGTAATTCTTTAGAATCAGTAATCCACTTGGCATCACAGTATCTTTCTAATCCCGGGTTCATTGAATATTTCAAGTACTCGTGTACTGTAATATCACTTTCCAATGATCCTCACTAGGATTACTTGTAAACCTGCATAGTTTATTCACAACATGTACATTAGATAATATGTGAATATTTTAGCTGAGACACAGGCTCACCCTTGGTTTTGACTAAGTGGATACTTAAGTCAATGTGTGCTTTAGGACTTTCATTAAACATATTGAATTCCTCAGGACGAATTCAATATAATGAGACTGTGATAACACTAGTCCCTCAGATATTCTAGAATTTTTTATTTTATTTTAATTCCCAGAATTACATCTATAAGTCCCATATCATGAGTACTCCTCATTATTAGCATATATTCTTCTAATTCACTATTTAAGACAACAGTCTTAATATCCATTTGATGGATTTCAAGCTTACATACCACAACATCTGCGATAAGTACTCATATCGACGAAAGTCGAGTTTCTAGTGAATTTGTATGAAGAAATCAAGACCCTCTTTTGGTGATAACCTCTGGCTACCATCCTGGCCTTACATTGTTTATTTTTAGGTATTCCCACCTTTGCTAAACACCCCCCACATTTCCAAGTATTCGTAGATAAGCTCTCAGCTTTCCCTCAACTCATATGGGATTTTTTATACATCTGTTCGATGTAAACCTATAAATAATGAAATCGGTGGAAACTATCGCTTCCCCCCACAAGTTCGGAGATTAACTCGAACTATTCACCATGCTTTAACCAACTCTTTAAGAGTTCGGTTGAAATTCAGCATTTCTCAGATAACATCTGAAAACAATCAACACCGGCTGTAAAACTAGCAGAAATAGCATTTTTCTGAAAATCAGCAGCTTTTGTTTAAAGACAAAGACCTTTCTTTGAAACCAAATGGCTTTTGTTAAAAACAACAGCTTTTGCCGAAAATCAATGAACAAAAGAAAGAATGTGGCCAGCACTTTTTCTACTACGATTCTGCTAGGTTTATTCACTTAGTTGTTTTTCCAACTTCATTCTTATAGGTTTATAACTCCTTTGTAGTCTTATCTTTGCTATTTTAGCAAAATTAGACACAACTTTATTTTATACAATGATCGATAAATAATCTTTACCGACTCTCCATTAGCATAAATATTTAAATCACACAACTCGTATAATTTAACTTTTACATGTCTATGTTTCTTTCCACAGAAGGAAACCGTGCCTAAGTCATATTTGCTTTGAAACATCTATGGCATGTTTAATAAATCATTTGACATAATGATTTGTATTCATTCATTTTTAGATAGGAAATAAATAATTTCCACTCCTAATCGTTATGCCATAGGCTTGTGACACCACATTGTATCACCAACCATTTCAATTTTAGTCATATTTCAACTCACGGTATAAAAAGACTATTTATTGATTCAACAACTTGTACCACCACTGGTACGCATTTCAAATCAAAACACCTCGGTGTTTCATTTCATTTTTATTCAACGAATAAAAGTTCTACGAGTCGTCACCAAAATGAGAATTTTATCATGAAGATAATTTCTCCAACTTACACGGCACGACAAACTAATGTTTTCACTAAACATTTTGGCATATTTTCCTTATGATTAATCTGCCAATTAAATAATTTTTAGGTACATTCGTCATACGAAATTATTTCTCGTTTGCAACGTATTAATCATATATGCCTCAAATGGCAACAACGGTTCAAAACACAACAAGAAATTATTTGAACCAATACACATTAAGAATATTTATTATTCCATACATTAAAATAGAAATTACATTTTCTACTTTACGTAACAACACGGAGATCCATCATCCATAGACCTCCATCTATCGTTCCTTCAGCAATTATGTCTCGGATTTATCTAATGCAAATAAACAAGTAATAATATTTATAAATCCGGTATACCCCAAGTGTAGGGATCGTAGCATAGCGATTATACCGGAGTCGATCTCAGGGAATCGGGGTATCTAGTTCATTAATTTTCCTAAGTTTGAAACCATTATTATTAAAGCCTAAAATAACAAAACGAAAAGCTAAACTGGACAGAGGATTGTCAGTCCAAAGCCAGGAAAGATCGTTGCGAACATAACTAAACTATAAACGAGAAAAACAATCAAACTCATAAAAGCATGATAATGACTATACCGATTAAACATAGAACAAGCAATGATCCACCATCCCGCAACCCTTAATTTCCTCTCTAGATTATCTTATGATGATTTAACTAAAATTGTGATTCACCTATCAAAGGTATGAACTCCTAATCTCTTAGAAAAGTTCGCCTATCAATCTTTTATCTCTCGATCTTAAAGATTAACGCTTTCAAACCAAGGTGCAAGATTTCTCAATCTAACAATCAAGATATTCAACCTAATCAACTCTCGTTACTTATAGGTTAAAGATCCAATATTTCCTATGGTGATCTAGGTTTACACCGACTCTCGTCACATAGTAAACATCAATAGCAAAACATCTCTCGATATAAATTTGCATAACACATAATCATAGAAAAGAAACAACTTAATTAAAACTCACGAAATCATCCAAATGGAGAAATAAAAACACTGCTGAAAAGTTTCTCATGCTTGCTCAAGGTTGCACAGCTTCAAGCCATCATCAAGATCGAACAAGAAGAAAGAAATAAAATAAAAAAAAACTAATCTAACCCTCGGTCGACCAAGCACCAAGGCTTGGCCGACCGAGCACAACTCGGCTTCAGAATTTAGGGTTTTTTGTGGCTGCTGTCGATATGATGATAAGATGATTATTAGGGTTGAGAATGCGCTGCTATATATAGGGAAATAAGTCGGTTTCAGCATGGCGGCGGCTGGACGCCCGTCTGGATGAGTGGACGCACGTCTAGTCTTCAATAAAAACTTCGAATCGGGCCGAGCTGGATCAGACGCACGTCCCATGCAAAATTGGACGCTTGATTCATCAAAAACTTCAAAACTCGAATCGGCCTTCTTCTTCGGACACGGACACCATCCCATTCCTTAGACGCCCGTCCAACTGAACGGAGCAATAGACGACGCCGTCAGTTGAAAATCCAAACTTCACGAATCGAATGCCACCTCCGGGCGCTTGATTCGGTATTTGGACGCCGTCCACTACCTTTTTCTTCCAAATTCATCTTGATCTTCATTCCAACTTCATCTCTATCTCTTTCCTTCCATGCAAATCATCACTTGAACATCTTTTAAGCTCCTTTCATCCCTCTCCATGACATGTAAATGTACCTTCAAAACCTTAAGAACACGCAAAGTGTAAAACCATAGATAATTACCAATAAAATCACGAAATTAGCTCAACTTTACACTTAAAGACTTTTAAAACTCATCTGCTCAATAATTCGATTAAACCCTTAATTTCTATGCAAATAATACGAATATGGAAGAAATCATTATAAAATATAACGTTATAAATCATATAAAATCACCCTTAACAACTCCCCCACACTTAGCTTTTGCTCGTCCCGTGCAAAACAAGACGAAAATCAAGGCTCGGAAAAAGATAGACATCTCAGCACATATAACACATATGCAATAACTTAGAGGTCCACCCCGGTGTGTGTGCAAAGCCATAACAAACTTCCACTAAGTCCAAACTTGAAAATTTCAAGCAAACTAGCTAATACCCCCTTCAAACTAGAAATGACTGATACTTATAAGATGCACCCTACAAAACGTGATATATCCCGAAAAAGATGATAGAATACATCTAGGTCCTTTCTGACATACTCAGAGGATAATCCCTACAACATATCTGCCAGTTTGTACTGGGGATAAGATATGCGATAACTAAGTCTTTTATTCATTTCATACCACTTCTCATATAAGTTGATTTAACTATTTCCACATTTAAACACACATCAGAATGAGTTGTTGCCCTGTCATAGCAGAATAGGATATTCGAGATATACCCTACCTTACTCAAATCATAAGGCAGCTTCTTCTGACTGTCGAGAGTTTTTGGTCATCATGGTGGTATAGGACATTCGAGATATGACCTACCTCACTCAAATCATCGACCAGCTTCCGACACACACAATTATTTCACTTAAAATTCAACTTTTTCAACAGCTTTAGTTACGTTTTACTTATCAAATTCAAACCTCAGATATTCACAGTATATCATACTTCAGAGCTAAACACAAACTATTATAATTCTCACGATACGTACGTTAGCACTAAGCACACGACTTATAAGATATCTAAAATCACTAATCAAAAGGGGTATAGCTTTATATTATAGCTCATCATTCACTATGGCTCATGAAAAATGTATATATCGGGTGAAACAACTAACTTACTGGACATACAGTATACAGCATCGATGACTATAAAAATAACGAACAAAGATATGCATTGCTTACTCGGGACTAAACAAAAACAAAAATATATTTGAAAATTTTAGCTCATTTTTGCATAGAAACATAATGAATTAAGCAAATGATCGATACATATAAACCATTCCCCTCCCCCACACTTAAACCACAACATGTCCTCAGGTTGTGCAGAATTAAAGAAAAGATAAAGTACTTAGCTGATTGTAATTCGAAGGTGGCAATTATGAAAGTGGTCTAGATCTAGATCCAGAAATGCGTGAAGAAATCAGTAAACTGTGGACCATCCACCGGAAAACTGATATCATCTAATAGCTCACAATTGCTATCGCAAATACCCTGCACACTTGAACAAACATGGAAACATCTCGGGGAACATAGGGGGATATAACATGGCAAAATAAAGATAAAGAGAAGGATAAGGTGAAATTGAATCAGCCGACAAGGCAGAGTCAACAATTACCCTAATTAAACTTAAACGAAACAAATAAATCAAAGAAAAGAACAAAAACAAAAGTAACCAAAACAGAAACGGATATCTAGGATGCCTCCTAGTGGCGCTTTTGGTTAATGTCGTTAGCTCGACCTTTGTTTAAGCTCACCTGGATCAAGGCCATTTGGCTTTTTCTCGCCCGCCACTACCTAAATGCAGACTTGGGTCAGAGTTCGGTTTGTTGCAGAAACAAAGACTTAACACATGGGGTGAAATCTTTGATAGCTTTCCAAATACTTTTAAACTGCCCCATGGTCGACTTCTTCTTCTTCTGAGTATTCTGTTGACGTTTCAGCTTACGCTCCCTCTCAAACTCTTCCATATCCCAACCACCGCTAGAACTTCTTCGGATCGCCACTACCGTCATCCCTCGAAAGCAGTCGGGTGAAAACTCGTCAAATTCTTCGACTTCTTTAATACCACACCCGAGGATATCGAGGAAACGAACAATCAAAGGCTTTTCCTTGGGTTCACCAATGTAGTGCTTACACCTTTGACCATTTACTCGAAACGGTTGGTCACCATAACCGCGTAGTTCTAGAACGCCTCCAGGAATAATTTGGAGAATCTCAAAGGGACCAGACCATCGTGTCATTAACTTTCCAGGAAACAGATGTAACCTGGAATTGTATAATAAAACTTGTTCCCCGACTTGAAATTCTCTCTTCTTAATCTTGGCGTCATGGAGGAGTTTCATCTTATCTTTGCTGATCCTGGCGCTTTCATAGGCCTGGAGTCTGAATTCGTCCAACTCATGCAACTGTTGCAGTCGATGCTTACCACAAGATTGGGAATCAAAGTTCAGAAACTTTGTAGCCCAATAAGCTCTATGCTCTAACTCGACTGGCAGATGACATGGCTTACCATAAACCATTTGATATGGAGATGTACCCATAGGAATCTTATAGGCGGTCCTGTATGCCCATAGTACATCATCCAATTTCAAACTCCAGTCTTTTCTATGACTGTTGACCGTTTTTTCCAGGATTTTCTTAATGCTTTGGTTGCTCCGTTCAACCTGACCACTCGTCATAGGATGATATGGTGTGCCAGTCTTATGACGAACACCATACTTTTCAAGCACTTTTTCTAAGGCTCGGTTGCAAAAGTGCGTTCCTTCATCACCGATCAAGGCTCGAGGACATCCAAATCTCACGAAAATATTTTTCTTTAAGAACTTCATGACCGCGTCTTATGATCATTGTGAGTCGTGGCACGAGCCTCCACCCATTTGGACACGTAATCTCACATGAGACTAAGATGTATTTGTTACCACAAGATGATGGGAATGGTCCCATAAAATCGATGCCCCATACATCAAAGACTTCGCATTCTAAGATGGGTGTCAAAGGCATGTCAAAACGCCTTGTCGGAGTACCGGTTCTTTGGCATCTATCACACGCTTTACAGAAAGCTTCTGTATCTTTAAAGATCGTAGGCCAGTAGAAACCGGATTGGAAGATCTTAGCAACGGTTTTCCAAGGACTAAAGTGACCTCCAGTGGGTCCACTGTGGCACTGCTCAGATTCTGGAACACATCTTCTAAGCAGACCATCTTTACAGATCTTAAACAGATAAGGTTCATCCCAAACGAAGATTTCAAATCAGAGAAGAACTTTTCTTCTCCCGATAAGAGAATTACGGATCAAGATATCGGGAATGAAGGTAATTGACAATGGAAGAATACCATGGAACATCCGGAGCTTGACCATCGATAAGCATAATGTTTTCTAGAGGAAAGTAAAGATCTATATCATCTGGATCATCCTTTTCCTCACTTAACATTCTCGAAACATGATCCGCCACGACGTTTTCATTGCCCTTTTTGTCTTTAATTTGAACGTCAAACTCTTGTAGGGTCAGTATCGAACGCAGTAGGCGTGGTTTGGCCTCTTTCTTCGTCATCAGATATCGCAAAGCAGCGTGATCAGTCCACACGATCACTTGAGCTCCTAACAAGTAACTACGAAACTTGTCCATAGAAAAGACTACGGCCAATAATTCCTTTTCAGTAGTAGTATAGTTAACTTGAGAAGGATTCAATGTGTGACTGGCGTAATAGATTGGCTGGAATTTCCCTTTGATTCTTTGTCCTAAAACAGCACCAACTGCATAGTTTGATGCGTCGCACATAAGCTAGAAAGGTATATTCCAGTCAGGCGATATAAGAATTGGAGCAGAGATTAAACGGTTTTTAAGCTCCTCAAACGCTTGCTTGCAACTCTCATCAAAATCGAATAAAACGTCTTCTTTAAGTAGTGTAGATAGGGGCTTGGCTATCTTGGAAAAGTCTTGAATGAATCTTCTATAGAAACCGACATGTCCAAGAAAACCTCGACTTCAGCAGCACATTCTTAGGATAACTCATCTTCTCGATAGCTTCTACTTTGGCCTGTCTACCTCAATACCTTTGGCGAGAGATCTTGTGGCCAAGAACTATTCCCTCATCTACCATGAAATGGCATTTTTCCCAATTGAGTACTAAGTTCTTTTCCACACATCCGGATAACACTTGATCTAGATTGTCAAGACAGATCGTCGAAGGATGACCAAAGACCGAAAAATCGCCCATAAAGATTTCCATACACTTTTCTACTAGCCCGTCAAAGATAGCCGAAGATACATCTTTGAAATGTAGTGGGGCATTGCAGAGACCACATGGTATTCGCACTGTAGCGAATGTACCATAAGCGGCGGTGAAAGTGGTCTTTTCTTGGTCATTTGGATCAATGGGTATCGAAAGTATCCCGAATATCCATCCAGAAGCTTGATTAGAAATGCGTGCCTCGCCAGACGCTCAAGCATCCGGTCAATGAATGGAAGGGAAAGTGATCTTTCATGGTTACTTCATTGAGCTTTCTATAATCGATCTGCACTCAGTAACGGTGACAAGTCTCAGCGCAATTTCCTCTCCCTTCTCATTCTTCTCAATCGTAATCCCACCTTTCTTGGGAACTACTTGAGTCGGGGAAACCCATTCACTATCAGCGATGGCATAAATGATTCCCATGTCCAGAAGTTTGATGATTTCTTTCTTAACTACTTCTTGCATATGAGGGTTGAGCCTCCTCTGGGGCTGTCTAACACATTTCGCACCCTCATTTGTCTTGATCTTGTGCATCTGAGATGTCCGGAGATATCCTACGATATCTCCTACTTGCCATCCAAAGGCTTTCTCGTTCTTTTTCAAGACGTTGATTAATTTCATTTCCTCTAAACGAGACAACTTGGCAGATATAATCAAAGGAAGCTTGTCATCTTCTCTTAAAAACACATACTTTAGATGTTTAGGCAACTGCTTCAGTACTAGATCTGCAGGGGGGTCTTCCAAACTTGATTTAAGATCTCCACCTTTCAACTCAACATCACTGAGTTTACTTAGTGGTCCCACCGCCAAAGCTTCTCCTTTCAACAACTCGCCCTAAAAATTAGCTTCTAAGCGATCTAGATTGACCGCACCATGATTATTCAAATTATCAACCGATCGCTCATATTCGGTTACCAGCGACCATGACTTGCTTTTCCATGAAATCATCGAAGTCATCGGACATATCATCAATGGAAAAGCCGGTTGGAGGACCGAGGGTACTTGAATGGATCCGGAGACATTATAGCTTACTTCTTGATCACCAACTCAGATCGTCACTCGCCCACCATCGCATGATCAATGAGGGCTCTGTTGCAGAGCAGTAAAAGGTCTCCCAAGTATCGTGGGGAAATTTTCATCCTTTTCAATGTCTAGGACGTACCAGATCAACAGGAAAGGTAAATCTATCAATTTGAACTAGTACATCTTTTAAGATTCCAGCGCTTTCTTAGAAGATCTATCAATAATTGCAAATTCATGGTAGTGGGTTCTAGAAGATCAATTAAACCCAATTTGTTTGCACCACAGACAATGGCATGAGGCTTATAGATGCACCCAGGTCACACAAAGAGTTAGGGAAGACCAGGCCTCCCATTAACACTGTAAGCACGAACTTTCCAGGGTCACCTCTCTTGGTTGGTAAGTCATCCTAATTGATCATTGAACAATCCTCACCAATCAGCCTCTCCATGTCCGACAACTTCCTTTTGAAGAAACAACATCCTTGATTAATTTTGTATACTTAGGCATTTCAACCAAGACCTCTCGATAATGGAAGATTCACTGAGTATTTTTCAATGATTCAGCACCTTTTCATACTTCTTATCTTCACTCAAAGGATGTTGCTCTTTCTTGGTGGAAATGGAAGCTTTTTAGATCACTCTAGAAAAGACTTTCTTGAAGATGCACTTGTGACTTTGTCTTCGAGATCCTTCCACCGAACAGCTTTTTCAATCTTTTTATTAGTGAGGATCAGCCTCCGACTTCCACTGATTCTTCACTCCTCGGGGATCGACCACCGAGGATTTGCGCTTTTTCACCTCTCGAGGGGATCAGCCACTGAGTTTTCTCTTGCAACAGAGAGGGCTGTAGGTGCTCACCTTCCCCTCCTGCCCTATCTCTGGCAGGAGGGGCTAGTGGTTTCCCTGGTGGGAAGGACCACTAACTTGAGTACCGCTTCTTAAATTCATTGTACTGGCCTCCTCTCTACCGTATGGAATTGATGGTATGAGGTCAGTACATTGGCCATTGTTCAAGTCGTCTTGAGCAACGTGACCGCCCTTTGGATTTTTCTCAGTGAAACTGGGTAGTTGCCCTGGGGGTCTTAAAGCTAACTGCTCAGCCCAATTTGTCTCTCAAGGTTCTTATTTGTACTCATCGGGAGTTGGATACTTTTATTTTGCTCCTCCAATTTAGCTTCAAGATTGTTAGATTGGGAGGGCCTTGAGAGTTTTGGAAATTTTGAGAATAGAAGGTCAATTTGGGCCGACTTTAGACGACGAGGATTAGAATTGGCGTGCCAATTCGATTGAACCTTTGATTAGAATTGGAAAAATTATTATTTTGGTTTCGAGGAAAACCAGGGTTTTGATTTTGATTCGATTGAAATTAGAATTGATTGAAACTTGAAGATTGATTGAACCCTTGGTTTTGGAGATTATTCTCGGCCGAAAATTGATTAAACCTTTGATTGTTCTCGCCATAGAATGCATTCACTTGACACTCTGTCCGTTCATAGGACGAAACGAAGTGTGCCCCATATTGTCACGATTTTGACATGTGACTGATTATCTCATCCATAATCATGAACAACATTCACTTGATAAGGTGCAGGGGGATTGAATTGACACTGGCCAATCATGTGGCGGCCACCGACAGCGGCTCTCACAATACTGAGAACCTGAGGGTTCTGTGGAAAGAAGAAGTTTGATTCATCTGATTCGAAACTTGAGAAGTTGCCATCTGCTTCTGCAGCATGGCGATCAAACTTTGCATGTTTACCTCCTCGACCTTGGGAAGCGGAGGAGGTGCTTGAATTGCTTGATAAGAGGGGGCGTAGTTATATTTGGCAATGTCCTCGAACAGTGCCCACCCCTCATCAGGCGTTTTCTTCAAAAACGCCCCACCAGATGAACTATTGACCATGCCTTTTGTAAGCTCGGTCAATCCACTAAAGAAAGTGTTGACTTGCCTTTCTAGTGGCAAGCCATGGGGGGGACACTTTCTAAGCAGAGACTTGAATATTTTCCAACACTCGAAAAAGGATTCATTCTCTTTCTGGTAGAAAGTGAATATCTCATTTAAACATTGGGCCGTCTTTGAAGGTGGGAAATATTGACTTAAAAATTCTTTTTCAAGTTCAGACCAGGTGGTAATAGATTCAACGGGGAGAGAGGTATACCACTCTTTAGCTTCTCCCTTTAAAGAAAATGGGAACAGTTTCAGTTTTATAGCATCCTCACTTTCTCCTTGGATGCGTGTAGTACCGCATATCTCTAAGAATGTATGTAAGTGAGTATGGGGATTCTCGATTGAAACCCGTGAAAAATGGATGCATCTTTGCATCATCCGAATAAGTCCCGGCTTTAGCTCGAAGGTGCATGCGATTATGGTTGGGATAACAATAGCGGGTTTACTTTGACTTCGCCAAGCATGGCGTAGAGTCGCCAACGACGTCTATCTTGCAAAGCCATAATTATGAAGTTTTTGAATTCTTCGCTAAACGATCCTCTAAATCTTGATCGGCTTCTTCGTAAGGAGCCGCAGAACGGAAAATCCGCTGTTTGGCGCACTTCTGATTCGCTCGGGTCGAGGGTGTATAATAATGATCCCTTTTGACTCGAGTTTGCAAAACCGGACCAACAACAAGTGAAAGAAAACTAAAAACTAAGAAATTAAAAGCCTAAACTAAAAATTAAAGCCTAATAAAAGAAAAGAAAAGAAAAGAAGAAAAAGAAACAAAATTATTGAAGAAAAGAGGGACCAGACGGATGTCCAAAGGTTTGGACGGGCGTCGGATGGAATTTAGGATGGGCGTGCGTTTGGCGGTCCAAGCGCTCGTCTGGCAGGCGTAAGACTTGGGACGGGCGACGAAACCTATGGGACGCTCATCTAAGTGAGCAAAAGCGGTTCGAGATTGAAAATTTTCCAGCAAGCGGGCGTCCAAATGTCCAGGCGCCCGTTTGGAAGTGGGAAAACAAGAACGAAGCGAAAGATAGCGAGAAAAAAGGGAAAGAAGAAAGCGAAGAAGAGAAAGAGGAAAGCAGATAGAAAGGAAAAACTAATCACAAGGGAACTACAAAGGAAGACCTTAAAACCTAAACTAAAACCCTAATTACCTAATTAAAAATCTACCTAAAACATGAACAAAAGCGATTAAACACAAAAAAACAAAAACTAGGCAACCGTCGGTTCCCGGCAACGGCGCCAAAAACTTGTCACGGATTTATCTAATGCAAATAAACAAGTAATAATATTTATAAATCCGGTATACCCCAAGTGTAGGGATCGTAGCATAGTGATTAATACCGGAGTCGATCTCAGGGAATCGGGGTATCTAGTTCATTAATTTTCCTAAGTTTGAAACCATTATTATTTAAGCCTAAAATAACAAAAGCGAAAGATAAAGCGGGACAGAGGATTGTCGGTCAAAGCCAGGAAAGATCGTTGCGAACATAACTAAACTATAAACGAGAAAAACAATAAAACTCATAAAAGCATGATAATGACTATAGCGATTAAACATAGAACAAGCAATGATCCACCATCCCGCAACCCTTAATTTCCTCTCTAGATTATCTTATGATGATTTAACTAAAATTGTGATTCACCTATCAAAGGTATGAACTCCTAATCTCTTAGAAAAGTTCGCCTATCAATCTTTTATCTCTTGATCTTAAAGATTAACGCTTTCAAACCAAGGTGCAAGATTTCTCAATCTAACAATCTAGATATTCAACCTAATCAACTCTCGTTACTTATAGGTTAAAGATCCAATCTTTCCTATGGTGATCTAGGTTTACACCGACTCTCGTCACATAGTAAACATCAATAGCAAAACATCTCTCGATATAAATTTGCGTAACACATAATCATAGAAAAGAAACAACTTAATTAAAACTCACGAAATCATCCAAAGGGAGAAATAAAACACTGCTGAAAAGTTTCTCATGCTTGCTCAAGGTTGCACAGCTTCAAGCCATCATCAAGATCGAACAAGAAGAAAGAAATAAAATAAAAAAAACTAATCTAACTCTCGGTCGACCAAGCACCAAGGCTTGGCCGACCGAGCACAACTCGGCTTCAGAATTTAGGGTTTTTTGTGGCTGCTGTCGATATGATGATAAGATGATTATTAGGGTTGATAATGCTTTGCTATATATAGGGAAATAAGTCGGTTTCAAACATGGCGGTAATTTGGGACGCCCGTCTGGATGAGTGGACGCACGTCTAGTCTTCAATAAAAACTTCGAATCGGGCCGAGCTGGATCAGACGCACGTCCCATGCAAAATTGGACGCCAGTTCATCAAAAACTTCAAAACTCTGAATCAGCTTCTTCTTCACGGGCGCTTGATCCATTCCCTTAGACGCCCGTCCAACTGAACGGAGCAATAGACGCATGTCCAGTTGAAAATCCAAACTTCCGAATCGAATGCCACCTATTGGGCGCTTGATTCGAGGTATTTGGGACGCCGTCCACTACCTTTTTCTTCCAAATTCATCTTGATCTTCATTCCAACTTCATCTCTATCTCTTTCCTTCCATGCAAATCATCACTTGAACATCTTTTAAGCTCCTTTCATCCCTCTCCATGACATGTAAATGTACCTTCAAAACCATAAGAACACGCAAAGTGTAAAACCATAGATAATTACCAATAAAATCACGAAATTAGCTCAACTTTACACTTAAAGACTTTTAAAACTCATCTGCTCAATAATTCGATTAAACCCTTAATTTCTTTGCAAATAATACGAATATTGAGGAAATCATTATAAAATATAACGTTATAAATCATATAAAATCACCCTTAACAAATTACCTCGCCTTCATCTATTAGTTTGAATTTGTATGTATCAAATACCAACACAGACCCTAGGTAGGTAAGGTGGCTTTGCGAAACCACATTCATCGAGTGAAGTCCGGCACATGCGGGACATCTCAAGAATCAATGCTCTTCAGACGTCAAATTCAATCGAACATGACCGCATCCAATGATATCGGAAGTAGTTGAATTTGACATTAATATTTTCTCATCTTTGAGATGTTGGTAATTAAAAACGATGATCCATTCGCACACATATATGCGGTAGCCCAGTGTCTACAACCCAAGCATATTCCTCTTCCTCGAGGTCTCTGTCAGGCTCAATTTTGACTGTTTTAAAACCACTTCACTTCCCCGCAACACGGGAGCTTTCTCCTCAATTGGCGCACCAATAGAGTCATCGATTATAAAATTCCATTTCTATTCACAAGCAGAAGATAAACAATTTTAAGGCTCGTTTTTAAACGACTATTTAAATACCAAAAATTGATATTTAACACATTTTATATCGACTCGATATCAAACCAAGTAAAGTTTGTTTTCAACTCGTCAAAAACAAACTCAAACTTGTTTCAGCTTGATAAAACAGACTGGGGCCTGTTTTCAACTCGTAAAACATACTTAAGATTGTTTTTAAATTCGTAAAACAAGTTGAAGATTGTTTTGACTCGTCAAAACAAGCTCGAGTTTATTTCAACTCGATTCTCCAACCGTTTATCAAATCGTAACAATATCAACATTTGAAAACGAGTTTGAAACTGAACAATATTAATGATGACAGCTGAACAGTTTCAGCATTTAGTGACTTATTTCACTCGGCTGAATTTCAGCTTTACTCACCGCCGCACTTTGCGAATTTCGCTTTTACTCGGCCGCAAAGACTTAGCGAATTTTTGCTTCACTCGGCCACCGGCACTTGGGCGAATTTTAGCTTCACTCAATTACGGCACTTGGGCGAATTTTTAGCTTCACTCGGCCGTTGTCACTTTGGCCGAATTTTAGCTTCACTCAGCCGCTAGCACTTGATCGAATTTCAGCTTCACTCAGCCGAAATTTACGGGCGACCCATAGCGAATTCGACTTCACTCACCGAAATTTACGGAGTTCAAAAGGAAAATACTTGCCCGGCTTGATTCGTTTTTATACTTTTTTTGTTTTTTTCATATACCTTTTCAAGCGAGTTGAACTTGTTCAACATAAAATTCAACTTGAATCAACCTCGTCCAAATAAAATTGAAGAAATTTTTGTCAAATATTTTGATTACTCACGGGTTCGAATCAGAACAACAGTTCTTCAAAAATTGTCTTAAGCTGTTATACCCCGTGCGCAATTAAAATAAATAAATGAAAATTAAATCAACAATTTTATTTAATATATTTAAATGACTATATTACAATAGTAATTGAAATAAAATACGATGCAAAACAAAACCGAGGGCAGTCGAAACTCGTCCTTAAGACAATTTTGGCCCGGTATGTACCCGGTTGTTACCAATTGTCTCCCATGATAACTCGGTTATACCTGTTCAAGTAGAGGTACTTCGGACTTGAACCACAACGAACTCTTACAATGCTCAGAATCTCTTCGACTCGTGAATGGACTCAGAAATGAACACCACGAAATCGACAGCAGGTCGAAAATGCTCAAAACTACAGGACTCAAGTACTAAATTTGTATGTGTATGATGCAATTTCGAACTCTATTTTAACTCTATCTGAACTCTATCTTTTTAACTCTATATTTTCTCCATTCATTTGAGGATGTTTATATAGTGGACCTATTGTGAAACTGATGCCTTTTCATTTCGAGAATTAATGCTCAAGCATTCATGGCATTAAAATAGGCATTCATGGTTGAATATTAACTGAAAATGATTCAGCTTCTCCACTCATTAATTCTATTTGCTTCAATTCTCAAAGATTGAAGCCGCTTTAGAATTCGAGCTACGAGTTGAGCTTGTGTTGGACAACCGATCGGTGAGCTTATTCGAATATAGCTCATTCTGAATGTGTATTGATATGGGCCAAGACCAATAGACTTTTGTATAAAAAGTTTAATACTGTCCTGAGCCCCCAGGCCCAAGAAGGCCCATTCCCCAAAGCCAAAGCCAAAGACCAAGGTCAACGGTCAACGGTCAACGGTCAACGGGCTCGGGCACGGGCACGGGCGGCGGCGGCGCGCGAGCGCGTGTGGCCATTTTAGCAGAAAACCTGACCGCTAAAACCAACCCGCTATCTCTCCTTCTTCTAGGAGCTTATACTACATACGACATTCTTCCCACATATATACTAGGAATTGATTCTCTCAACTCCCAATGTGGTACACTGTTTAGTTGAATACTCTTCAACTTTCACTTCCAACATTAGCTCTTTCAACCACCCGACTTTAAGCGTTAATTTCTCATTCACTCGTTATCCGAATTGAATGATTCCAAATCCTGAATTCATCTACGACTCACGTAGTTTTCAGAATTATCAAAACATTACATATATTCTATACAAGAATATATCCGAAATACGCTTACAAAGTCACAAAATAAAATGATTATAAAATCATTTTTAATTCATTTTTAATTCAATTCCTCTATATCTCCAACAGTTATGGCGTTGGACTCGTCAGTCATTATCAGTCGAATCCAGGCAATGAGCATTGGATTGCAGTAAAGAACCTCTTGAAGTACTTGAAAAGGACTAGGAATTATATGCTAGTATATTCGGGTGCAAACCTGGATGTGCAAGGTACTGACTCGACTTCCAGTCAGATCGAGATGATTTCAAATCTACCTCAGGTTCAGTGTTTACCATTGGTGGTGGTGCAGTCATTTGGAGAAGTGTCAAGCAATCCAGCATGGCTGATTCTACTATAGAAGCTGAATACATAGTGGCCTCTGAGGCAGCTAAGGAAGCATTTTGGCTCAGAAAGTTCCTGAGTGGTTTATGGGTCTCTCCAAATCGCAACGAACCGGTCACTCTCTATTGTGACAACAATGGGGCTGTATCAAATTCGAAGGAACCCCGTAGTCACCGCAAGTCGAAGCATATCGAGCGAAAGTACCATTTAATCAGAGAGATAGTCCAAAGAGGAGACATTTCCATCAAGAAAATTGCCTCTGCTGACAACCCCGCTGATCCTTTCACCAAGACACTGCCGTTAGAAGTCTTCAACCGGCACTTGGAAACTATTGGTATTAGGGACATGACTTATTTGCTTTAGAGCAAGTGGGAGTTGTATTGTTGTAATATAGATATAGGGTGTGCTCTAAAACAATTAATCCACTTGCCTTTCGTGCAAGTGGGAGATTTTTAGGTTTTATGCCCGAAAGACAATTTGTAATTGTTTTATTTAAATAAATGACAGAATTTATTTAATCTTATTTAATCGCATTTATTGCCAATATTAATACACTACAGAAAACCCTAAGTATATTTATTATGTAATCACATAACTCAGTGTATGGCTATACACACGAGGATTGAGTTTGTGAAATATACTTAAAATTAACTTAGTCCATAGCGTTTATTAATCGAGCACGGGTCTCAAGATTAATTTGCTAATAATGCTTGTGAACACTTTAGGTGTGACGGTCTTATCTGAATGGCTATCGGTAATAGGGTACCTAGTGGGGCATTTATATATGATGATAATCATATAGGGCTGGACCGATTTGATTTGAGTTCTCGATATAATTCCGTAATCGAGAAGTCTTATCGAATCACAAGATGATCATATATGGATTAATCTCAATCCTGAGGTGATCACAGACGACTGCTTAGACTTCATAGTATGTGGTCCAACACTTCTCGTTGGCTCTATTCTAGAATGAGTGAGTAGTCTGTGTTATCACAGATATGGAATTCATTCTATGAAGGATTTATCTGTATGCAATGATTATATCAGTGGACGCTTTCGACTCATAAATTGAGTGTAAGTTATCTATATTATATTGAGTTCAGTTTCGGGTTTATGGTGGTGTAATCCCGGAATTAATTGGTTGGATATAATTATTCTGTCTGATGAATAATTTTATCCTATTTATTGTAGCTACTGAATATGGGTCCATGGTCCCCGACGTGGCTCCAAAAATAGCATAATTGGATTTCTCGTCATTTCACCTCGATTATAATTAAATAGTGTGTTGGGCTATTTAATTTGATATGTGGATTAATTGTTTAGTTGGACTGGATAATTAAATACACGGAAAAGAAATTTTTTGTGGGCTCGGCCCAAGGTATGGGAAAAATGCATGTGGCCTTATTCAATGAGGGTGGGGCGCATTTTTATGTTATAATTAGAAAGAAATTAGTTTTCTTGGATAATTATTTAACATGTGATTTATCTTTTATTTGTTAATTGATAATTCATGGAATATTAATAATAATATGATTTATCTTAATTTGTTTAGGATAATCATTTTATTTATCTTTTATTTGGAATAAAGGATTAATGTAATAATTATCCTTGTAGGTTAAGTTTTACTCTCCTATATAAAGAGAGTTCTCCCAAGCCTTTTGACACAATACACAAACACGCCATTATTGACAAATACTTGGGTTGATATTTCGACCAAGTATTTTGGGCTTCGAGTTGGAATAATTTTCGGGATTATTCCGGTAGCATATGAAGGAGGTCCGGCGGTGGGAAACACCATCCACCTGGTGTTGCTGGGAGACACACGTTGGAAGGTTGTAGCTTCTCAACTTGCGTGGATACTACTTTGTTCTTGGAGTTAAGCACCATAAAAAGGTAAAAATCCAAACTTCCTTGTAGTTTGATCTTTAATTTATGTTCTTTGTTTCGTTTAGATTTAGATCTGATACTTCCGCTGCGTAATTGGGTCAATCCATGATTGATCCGAGGATATTACATCTAACAAGATCTTCCCAAATAGACTCGGGTATAGGTAATGGAGTGTACAAGCCTGTATTGTTTTTGCCTCCCTTATTGGCTTGACAGATGCCACACTTAGACATTAAGTGAATAGTATCACGACGTATTTGAGGCCAATAAAATCGTTCCTCAAGCAAAGCTAACGTCTTATCTCTGCCTGTATGGGCCGCCAGCCCTCCCTCATGCAATTATTTTAACAAATATTCCCGTAACGAGGTCCTGGGGATACACAGCTTGTTGCCTTTAAAGAGATAATATTGTAGAATGTTGTAATCAGCCTTGAACCCACCATTCTTGCACAGTTGCCAAACTTCACCAAAATCGGGATCCTCCGCATATTCATCTTTTAATGACTCAAAGCTAACAAGTTCATATTGTAGCAGCATCAAGAGGCATTGTTTCCTACTCAAAGCATCATCCACGGTATTCGAACTCCCAGCCTTGTGAAGCACCGTAAAACTAAACTTTTTTAGGTAGAGGAACCACCGAGTATGCATACGATTGATGTGTTTTTGGGTAGTAATGAATTGCAAAGTTCTATGATCGCTATTTATGACGAACTCCTTCTAAATAAGGTAGTGATCCATTGTTGCAAAGCTCTATAAATAGCGTAGAACTCTTGTTCGTACGTGGTCCATTTGGTTCTTGAAGAGATTTTGAGAAAGCAATAGTACTTGAGTAAACTCAACTTGTTTATTCATGATAAAAGAATGAGTATCAATAGATACAAGCTTGACGGTGAGAGGTCCTAATAGAGTATTAAGTGCTACTATGGGCGGCTAGATACTCATATGGGTGGCTATTTCATAATAGGACAAAATAGAGTTACTTTATGACATATTAATTGTTTATACAATACAATTAATATGTCATGTTATAAATAATGTATACAAGTAAAGTGTTACATGAAATAATAAGGTAATATTTCCACACCCCCCTCAAACTGGGTTGTATATGTCTATACATCCGAGTTTGCTACTCAGTCTGGTGAACATAAGCGGTGGAATGGCCTTTTTGAGAATATCAGCATTCTGGTCTGCTGAGGGAACATATTGAAGTTGAATGATCTGGGCATCAATATTCTCTTTAAGGAAATGTCTGTCAATGTCCACACGTTTTGTCTTATCATGATGAACAAGATCCTCTGCCATGCATAATGTTGAATTATTGTCACAGCAGAGTATGATAGGTTGCTGAAGGGGTTGCTGAAGTTCAGTAAGGACTCTTTTCAACCACAGTGCTTCACAAATGCCCAAAACAAGTGCCATGAGTTCAGCTTCAGTACTTCTTCTAGAGATAGTAGGTTGTTTCTTGCTTCTCCAAGTGACAAGATTACCCCATACATATGAACAATAGCTTGTGGTAGATCTTCTTTCTATGTGGCAACCAGCCCAGTCAGCATCAGTATAGACCTTAACTGATCTCTCAGTAGACTTAGTGAAATGTAAGCCTTGGCCAGGAGTTGACTTTTAGTACCTCAGTATTCTGTAGACAGCATTGTTAGGTGTAGTGCCCGAAAGACAATTTGTGTAATTGTTTTTAATAATTTATGACAGAATTTATCTCACCTTATTACTTGCTTTGTGCTTGTAAATAATACACTGTTGCAAACCCTAAGTATATCGATATGTAACCGCTTAACTTTCGGTGTATGGCATGCACGTGAGGATTGAGTTAGTGGTGATATACTTAAAGCTGTTAGTCCGTGGTGAACTTAATCGAGTTTAGGGTCTCTTGATTAAAACACCAATAATGCTTGAGAACACCTTAGGGTGTGATAGTCTTATCGGATTTGTCGGTAGAGAGGTACTACGTGGGGCATATATATATGATGGCATTCATATAGGACTGGACCGATTTAATCTGTATTTCTCGGTATAATTCCGTAATCGAGGAATCTTATTAAATCATTAGATGATCATATATGGATAAACCTTAATCCTGAGGTGATCACAGGGTGCTGCTTGTCCCGGGGTAGTGTTTGATGTGTTAGTTACGGTTCACTTAAATAATGTGTTCCAAGCCACTTCTCATTGGCACTATCTCCAGATGAGTGAGTAGTTCTGATTTTCACAGACATGGAATCCATTCCTTCCTGCGGGAAGTAGAGAGACAGTCCCCTTGTTTGTTAGCCCTAAGAAAGTGATCGATCCCGGGAGTTCACATTTGACTAATTAGCTACTAGTCAGATATGTGTGCTAATTGATCATCAGGGGGTTAATGGTAAATAAGGATAAGATATTCTGAGTAGGGTTCACGGAGACTTCCCACTCGAATGGGCTGATCTATAGAGGTTAATCCGTATGTAGTGATTATATCAATGGACGCTTATTCACTCATGGGTTGAGTATAAGTATACATCTATAATCGGTAGAGTTCGATTTCGGGTTTATGGTGGCGTAATCCCGGAATTAATAATTCTTGTACTTATTACATTCGATGAATAATTAATTGTTGGAGCTCACGGTTATAGGTCCGTGGTCCCCGATGTGGCTTACGTAATTCGGACTAGTAATCTTGTTACTTGGGCCTCATTGATAATTAATTCATTTGGGCTAATTAATTGATATGCATGGATAATATTTAGTTAAATTTAAATAATATAATACACATAAAAGACATTTTTGTGGGCTTTTGACCCGAAGTGTGGCGCCATTTATGACTAATAATTAGAGAGAAATTAGTTTTCTTGGATAATTATTTAACATGTGATTTATCTTTTATTTGTTAAATGATAATTCATGGAATAATAGATAATAATATGATTTATCTTAATTTGTTTGGGATAATCATTTTATTTATCTTTTATTTGGAAAAGGATTAATGTGATAATTATCACTTAATTATTTAATCCTTGGAGGACATTGATTACTCTCCTATATAAAGAGAGTTCTCCCAAGTCTAATGGCAAGGTACTATTCACGTCACTATTCACCGAGAGAAATTGGCGAAAAATTTTGGCCTCTATTCTTAGGGTTGAGTTGGAAAAATCTTGGGATTTTTAAGTTGCATATCAAGGAGGCTCGTGTATCAAGAAGGGTGTCCACCAACCGCCGTTTGGAGAACACATCGGAAGATCAAGGCTTCTCTTCCTATATTGGTAACATGATCTTAACCCTTGTAGTAGTTTAAGTCCTTTAATTATGTGTTTTGATATATAAATCGTGATCCATCCATTGTGGCGTAGATCTAATTCGTTTAGATCTAAGAACCTGCATCCTTCAGGTGGTATCGAGCGAGGTTCCACGATTTATATATTCATAATCGTAATTAAACGATTTAAAGTGGAGTGGAATTGCATGTAGGTGTTATTTTACTTATTATTATGCATTAATAATTTTTAAATTGCTATGGTTGAAGAGATGGATTGGGGTTGGCACCGTTTTCCGGTTAGATCTATTGTAAACTCATATAAACGATGAAAATTCGTTCATATGAGTATAGGAAATTATGTAATTTATGTATTATTGCAATTTTAATTTCCAGAAAATAGATCTGTACATTAGCTGTTTAGTATTTTTGTTTTTTCCGTTGTTTGAGCCGTTAAAACGAAGATCCCTCCGGTCAGAATCAAGATTGGAAGTTGATGAACAATCCCACAAATTTTGGTGTCGATCAGAGTCCGTTTGGGTTTCCGTTCGTTGCTGCGAAGTGGCTGCTGTAACAGAAAAACGCAGGATTCACAGAAACCCTAACTGTGACTTCTTCGATTTTCTGGGAACAATTGGACCGTTCAAATTAAAATCCGACCGGTGAGATCGATAATCATGGAGTTTTGGACTTGAGATAAAATTTTCAGGACGATCGGGATTCATCTTGATCCCCGATCGGCCTCGGGAAGTATATGATGCGGTGCTGTAAGAGTCTGTTTCAGCAGCAAGTTGGGCGGCTTACTGAGGAAGATTGACAAGTCAAAGCTCCGATCCAACCGTCCATTTTGAAGTCCGAAGAATGAAGATCAGATCTGGAAAGTTTCGTCCCGATCCAAGTTCGTTTGATATGCCGATCGTCGAGGATTCTTAACAGCTGCAGATTAGGGTTTTAATTTATTTTTCGAATAGATTAGTTACGGGGGTGCCAACGGTCCATCTCGGTGTTTATTTTCCGCACTAGTATACATGTTTAGATTGTATGTGTAGAACCGGAAAATTGCCATGACATGCATCATATCATGAATTCCACTCCATATGCATACATGTAGAAATTAATTCGAGGAATTAGTTAGGCATGTATAAAACACACGATTAGTTTTAATTAATTGTTTGATATTAATTAGAAACTAATTAGGGTAAAAACCGAGGAACACGGGTTTTTTCAATCGTCGAGGTTGGGTGATGGATTCTCGGTGAATCCCACTCTGTGAAAGCATAAGGAGTAAAATCCCGAAACCTCGTGGTTAAGGTGTTGGATTCTCGGTGAATTCCACCTTACCTGAGACGAGATTACGTTTTTGTTCGTAGTGTCTACGTGAAAGTTTGATGTTTAAGGATTGGATAATCACGGGCAAACAGGTTCGAAAGTGGTTTAACCACGGTTGGGTGGTCAACGGTAGCTACGGCTCGATCGACTTCACCCTCCACGTGTGGCGTTTGCACGGGGTCTTGCAAGGTCGAGCCATCCGAAGAGCCACTACGGCTCAGCGGAGCTCCCCTAGTCTTGACCCGTCCGGCGGCCACATATGTTCTAACGAATAGGTCGGGTGGGCTAGCCCACATAACCGACAACATTCGGGCCTATGATTTATTGTTCCTTAATGTAACATCAAGTCCAAAAGCGTGATCGATAAACCCACCACTTTTTCAAAATATTGAGTGGGAGCGGGAGGCGCGACGGCCGACCCCACGGCCTCTCTTGTTGACACAAGCAACGTGAGAGAATGGTGACGCCTCGTGCCGGCTGGGACCGGCCTCCCCAGGAAGGCCTTCACCGCTATCAAAATTCAAGGCTTGGTCTCCGAAAGGATAGGATTTTGGGTACTCGTCGGGTCACCGACCGACCCTAAGGACGCACACTCGGGGTCTACCTAAAAATGAGGCAAGAGGTCACACTCATAAAAGGTATTTTTGGTAGTACCTTGGCTGAAAAGGAAAGGTGATTGACGATCACAAATGAGATGTTCGATTCTCAATCGATCTTCAATATTAATCGAAACCTCTTTGACCTACCCTAAGGCGACCTTTGAGGCATTAGATTAAATCCTTGGAGCAGTAGGATAGACTATAAGTACTTAGTTTATGTTCCTAAAATTTTAGTAGTGTATGATTTGGATTTATTTTACTGTCAATTTTATTTACAAATGTTATATATATCTCTCAGGTGCTAGAGGCGCTAGTGTAAAATTGACTAGTAATGACTTCGTTAAAAAGTGGTAAGTAACTAAAGCGTTGTATTTATTAATCTAACATGCGATTAATTTTTGGAAGAGATATTTCTCTTGAAGCCTTCAAAACTTAAGTGACGTAAATAGGCATGTCACTGCTTTGTCACTCGTCTTGAGCGAGAGACAACCGTAGTTAGTTTGAAAGATGATTGGGACGATAAAATTCTTCTAGTGAATTGTGTAGTGTCTACGAGAAATTTTTCGATAGAAAAATTGGAGAATCATAAATTAAAGTGTCGCTAGATAGACGGTATTTGGAACCGATAAACTAGTGGGAGCTTTTATATTATGTTTTTCTAATTTATTAGAAAATCAGTCCCACTAGGTAACACTTTCATTAGACATCCCACAGTTCACGAGTAGTGTCTACTCAAACGAACTGCTAGTTCAAGACTATTTCCTTTTAAGGAAAGTTAAGAATGGGAAAGAATATCTATAAGTGTTAATCATCTTAACTAAAGTTTTGAGGCTAAACCGAAACATTAATTAAAGAAAGTATAGGATAAGGAAAGTGATTTGGATCACTAACCAATGAATCTTAGCGACTTTCTTAACCGAGTAACTTGACTCGGTAGCTTAGTTCTTTGGAAGAACAAGGAAGCTTTGCATTAACGATTAATAGAGTAACAGCGGGCGTAATTTCAGCTATATTAGTGGGAGTGATATAAGGAAATGAATTTTGATTCTATCCTTGAATATCACGAGAAAAATTTATTTTTACGTTTCTGATTCGTTGAAACAAATGGATTCACTTTCATCTCGATACTACAGTTGCCTTAAACAAAGTGAAGATGACATTTGTAGTACGAATCTGTGACTCGGACTTTTGTTTGATAAAGTCAGAACCACTTAGAACAGCTGAATAAGTATGTGTAACACATCTAAAACTATTAAAGGTAAAAGGTTTCCGTATTAAGATAAACGACCCTTCAATATCTATTAATTAGTGCATATATCCTAGAGATAAAACCTGACGACTGGCTAAGGGTGATTCCTATCTCCCAGTCTAGGAACACTATCTCAAAGGAACAATGACTAAGTTTCCTTTTCAATCGGGAAAGGGTAATAGATTTGAAGGGGTAACATAGCTTGTTCACCATGACCTTCGGGGTCTAGTGAGAGATACAAGCTAGTGGGAGGTTTTGAGTGGTGACATTTTGTCTGATGACTACTCGAAATGTGATCTAGTTTATCAAAAGAATACGAGGAGGAGTCTCTGATTTTAGCAGAGAATAGAGTATTCCATGCTCAGAAATAGGCTATCGCATAGTCTTGGGACTGATGCTCGGCCTGCCTCCTAGTGGAATGTTTCTCACTGAGGAAGAAACCATAGACTTGCCTGATATAGTTATTAATGTGCTACAATACACTGTTAAACTCGATTAAGATAATTGGTTGCAAAATAACGGTTAACATTATTATGTAAACCGAGAAGTCTACCTAGAAGATGCGGTGAATTTATGGATAATGAGTGAATTCGGTTCACACCACTTCCATAAATGTAGGCATTTAGCATTTAATGCTTGAAGGTGGGATTTGGAGATTTTACGGATACGTTCAGATTGTATTTGTTGTCGTGAAATATCTTAATGAGACGCAGTGAAGGTTGATTATAAGATTCTTGAGATCGAAAGTAGCGGTTGAAGCTGTCACAAGCCTTACGATAGAATCTATAAGAAACGACCTTAAACCTTGGATACGGTTACCCAAAGGTAGTTACTATCGATTTAATCGGACCACGCCCAACATTAGTTGTTGGTGATTACACCGATAAATACTACTAGATCGAATGTCAATCCACCCAAGACACGGTGGAAGTATGGTTTAACCGTTGACCCATTGTGATTTTGTGGACTTTATAATCTCTTTGGGGTGATTGATAACCTATGGCTCTTGGTGGGTTGTATAGGATTACGATTATAGAGGTTGGTTTGAAAACCTTAACCCTGTGAATGGAGTTTTGGTACTCAGGTTGCATTGACCTCTTGTAGAACCACCGAGTGTCTCAGGCCCGAGTGGGAGCATTTGGATCTACACGGAAAAGAGTCGAATGAATAGGAAAGTTTAAACTTCAGCGCAAAGTTGAGTGGTATAGGGGGTGATTCACGACAAGTAGAGAGTTAACGGACCTTGAACTCTCTCACCACTCGGTCTTGCTAGATTTCGTTAGAAAGCGGAAAATAGGGGTGATTCCCCGAGACTTTCTTGCCGAACAACGGAATCGAATTTATTGAAACGAAGGGTTTTAGTGAGAATGAATAACGGATTCGTTACAAAAGAGAAGATAGGGTGATTCCCAAGACCTTTTTGCGAGACTAACGATATCTTAATTCATTTAGAAAGAACCTTTGGTAGGAGGCCTGCCATGGCTTATATCCTTTGTGGATTTAAGAGAACCTCTCGGTCATTTAAAAGTCACATGTTTTAAAATATGTGAACTTGACCAAAGTATTGATAAGTCTTTCGTAGACTGGATATCAATATTGGTGAAGTAGTAGTATTAGTGTTCATAAATGATAACACTAAAAGCGATTTGGAAACAACATGGGTGTGCTATATCGAAGTCGGAAACTAACACGCCTAGATTCTCTGGATGAGAGAATTGGACTATATTCTAAGAATTTGATTCGGTCAAATCCACGAGAATGAGTCATTGGCTATCCCACCGATCTTATTGAATAAGATGATTATGCATATATGGTTGCAGCATTCATCGAGAGTTGTCCTACCCTACCTCTCAGGAATGATTCTCCAAATCTTCGGATAAAGAGAAAATGGGATAGAGTCTCTCTGGGATAAGGGCAAGTCGACTTTAAAGCGAGTCAATTGCGGTTGAATCTTGGATTCAAGCAATAAGTAGCGATTTAGTACGTCCTCAAGTATCGTTAGAGAACGAGGAATCATATGCTTGTATATTCAGTGCAAACTTGAATATGGTTGACTTCTACACCGATTTCGACTTGTAGTCGAGATTAAGGATGATCATTAAGTTGATCTCGGGCTCAGTGTTTACTCATAGTGCTTAGAATTTCCTTTTTGGTCTGCGAGTAATTCCAGGTCTGATAAGCCGATATCACTTCATTGTGAAAATAGTGAAGAGATAGCTTAGAAGGATCTTCTCGGTCACCAGAGGTCAAAAGCATATTGAGAGAGAGTACCGCCTGATTGGAAGGACCGGCGACGTTTCAATCCTAAAGATCGTCTCGAGTCGACAACCTAACTAATCAGTGTACCAAGTCGAGTGCTTGGAGGGTACGGCATTGATGGATATGTCTCATCTGCTTTTAGAGCAAGTGGGAGAGTGTTGTGAATAAGATGAGAAAGGGTGTGCTCTAAAAACAATCATTACTTGTCAATTCGTGCAAGTGGGAGATTGTTAGGTGTAGTGCCCGAAAGACAATTTGTGTAATTGTTTTTAATAATTTATGACAGAATTTATCTCACCTTATTACTTGCTTTGTGCTTGTAAATAATACACTGCTGCAAACCCTAAGTATATCAGTATGTAACCGCTTAACTCAGTGTATGGCATGCACGTGAGGATTGAGTTAGTGGTGATATACTTAAACTGTTAGTCCGTGGTGAACTTAATCAGAGTTTAGGGTCTCTTGATTAAAACACCAATAATGCGCCCAGAACACCTTAGGGTGTGATAGTCTTATCCGGATTTGTCGGTAGAGGGTACTACGTGGGGCATATATATATGATGGCATTCATATAGGATTTGGACCGATTTAATCTGTATTTCTCGGTATAATTCCGTAATCGAGGAATCTTATTAAATCATTAGATGATCATATATGGATAAACCTTAATCTGAGGTGATCACAGGTCTTTGCTTGTCCCGGGTAGTGTTTGATGTGTTAGTTACGGTTCACTTAAATAATGTGTTCCAAGCCACTTCTCATTGGCACTATCTCAGGATGAGTGAGTAGTTTCGATTTTCACGGACATGGAATCCATTCCTTCCTGCGGGAAGTAGAACGATCCCCTTGTTTGTTAGCCCTAAGAAAGTGATCGATCCCGGAGTTCACATTTGACTAATTAGCTCTACTAGTCGGATATGTGTGCTAATTGATCATCGAGGGTTAATGGTAAATAAGGATAAGATATTCGAGTAGGGTTCACGGAGACTTCCCACTCAGAATGGAATGATCTATGGAGGGTTAATCCGTATGTAGTGATTATATCAATGGACGCTTATTCACTCATGGGTTGAGTATAAGTATACATCTATAATCGGTAGTTCGATTCGGGTTTATGGTGGCGTAATCCCGGAATTAATAATTCTTGTACTTATTACATTCGATGAATAATTAATTGTTGGAGCTACTGGTTATAGGTCCATGGTCCCCGATGTGGCTTCTGTAATTCGGACTAGTAATCTTGTTACTTGGGCCTCAGTGATAATTAATTGGCTGGGCTAATTAATTGATATGCATGGATAATATTTAGTTGGGCTAAATAATATAATACACATAAAAGACATTTTATGTGGGCTTTTTGACCCAGAAGTGTGGCGCCATTTATGACTAATAATTAGAGAGAAATTAGTTTTCTTGGATAATTATTTAACATGTGATTTATCTTTTATTTGTTAAATGATAATTCATGGAATAATAGATAATAATATGATTTATCTTAATTTGTTTGGGATAATCATTTTATTTATCTTTTATTTGGAAAAGGATTAATGTGATAATTATCACTTAATTATTTAATCCTTGGAGGACATTGATTACTCTCCTATATAAAGAGAGTTCTCCCAAGTCTAATGGCAAGGTACTATTCACGTCACTATTCACCGAGAGAAATTGGCGAAAAATTTGGCCTCTATTCTTAGGGTTTGAGTTGGAAAAATCTTGGGATTTTTAGTTGCATATCAAGGAGGCTCGTGTATCAAGAAGGGTGTCCACCAACCGCCGTTTGGAGAACACATCGGAAGATCAAGGCTTCTCTTCCCTATATTGGTAACATGATCTTAACCCCCTTGTAGTAGTTTAAGTCCTTTAATTATGTGTTTTGATATATAAATCGTGATCCATCCATTGCCAGCGTAGATCTAATTCGTTTAGATCTAGAGAACACGCATCCTTCAAGCATCCCAATGTTGCTCAGTAGGGCAATGCATGAACTGACTGACAAGGCTAACTTCATATGCAATATCAGGTCTTGTATGAGAGAGGTAAATGAGTTTCCCCACAAGTCTCTGATAATGTTCCTTTCTGACAGCAATATTACCCTGCACTATTGTATCACTTGGGTCAACTGGAGAGATAGCTGGTTTGCACCCCAAAGATGCCGATTTCCTTCATTGAGTCCAAGCCACATACTTCTCTGTGAGACCGAGATACCACCTGTTTGTTTCTTGCTATTTCCATGCCAAGAAAGTACTTGAGGTAGCCCAAATCTTTAATTGAAACACTCTTGCCAGTAGGGTCTTCAATTTTTGGATCTCAGGAGGGTCATCACCAGTAAGGATGATATCATCCATATAGACAATAAGGATGAATCTTCTCTTATTGGTTGTTTTGATAAACATGGTGTGATCTGAGTTACACTGATGATATCCAGCAGCTTTAACCACAGTAGTAAGTTTGCCAAACCATGCTCTTGGGGACTGCTTCAGGCCATATAGAGATTTCCTCAGTTTTCAAACTTCCACTTTAGTGTGAGTGTTGGTAAAACCAGGAGGTACAGTCATATAAACTTCATCAGAAAGGTCACCATTTAGGAAAGCATTCTTGATGTCCAATTGGTGGAGTGGCCAGTCAAGTTGGACAGAAAGGGAGATCAACACCCTGACTGTGTTTAGCTTTGCCACATGTGCAACTGTCTCTTTGTAGTCAAGTCCAAATGTTTGAGTGAAGCCCCTTGCGAACAGTCTAGCTTTGTACTTGTCAATAGTACCATCAGCATTGTACTTGATGGTGAATAGCCTTTTACAACTGACTGACTTCTTTCCTTGGGGGAGAGTGGTGAGATCCCAAGTATGGTTGTCAAGAAGAGCGATCATTTCGCTTTTTAATGACCTTCCACTGTCATGTTTGAGAGCTTCTGTATATTCTTAGGAATGGAATGAGTATCCAAATCTGTGTAAACATAGCAAAACCAGGAGACAAGTGATCATATGACACATAATTATGAATAGAGTGATCAGTGCATGATCTCTTTCCCCTTTCTGCAGTAATGGATCTGTCATCAATATCAGTAGAAGTGTTCATAAGTTCAGGAGTTTGCGGAGTATCGCAGCTTTTCTTTGAGGTTCGATAGGTGTAGGGAGTTCGGTGTCGGGAGGTGATGAGTCTCGATGAGGTGGCTTGACGGTCGGAATCTCTCTTGAGGAGCTGTTTGAATGTTAGGAGTTGGCTGAGGGATTGGAATGGCCTCAATTTCCTCAACTGAGGATGTAGTGGGAGTTAGAGGATTATGAGAAGAGGGAAATGCTTATATTTCAATAAGGTTTCCATCTATGACTGTCTCAGTAGGTCTACTGTAGTATGGGTTTTTTCAAAGAATTTTACATCCATAGAGTTGTAGAACCTTTTGTCAGTGGGAGAATAACACTTGTAGCCCTTTCTGTCTTTGGCATAACCTAGGAAAATACACTTATGAGCTTTGGGGTCAAGTTTTCTTCAGTGTTGGGTATGAATATAGACAAACACAGTATATCCAAAGATTTTTTGAGGCAAGTCAGCAATGAGATGAGGACAGGGATGTGTTGTCAGTAGGGTTTGGATGGGAGTCTTGGAATCTAACACTCTGCTGGGTAACCTGTTGATGAGATATGTGTCACATTAATATAGCTTCACCCACATGTATTTTGGCACATGTGTGGTGAACATAATCGCTTTCTAGCCATCTCCAATAAGTGCTTGTTCTTCCTCTCAAGCAATCCCATTCTCTTTGAGGTGTCTCTACACAGCTACTCATGCTAAGACATGTATATTCCACTCACCTCTCAGTAGTGATACTTGGATTGTTGATTCTGGGGCATCATCCCATATGACTGGTAACAAAAGGCTCATATCTCACTTTAAGCCCTGTCATCAGTCCCACAATATTAAGATTGTTGATGGATCTATTTCCTGTGCACAAGGTTTTAGAAATGTTAAACTTACTGATAAAATTAGCTTCCGATAATTTTTCATTGAAATACGCCACCGGACGACCTTCTTGGCTCAAGACCGCACCAATACCGAACTGAGAAGCATCTGTATCAACCTGAAAAACCTTTTCAAAACTCGGTAGAGCTAAAACTAGGGCTTTTGTGAGATGGTTTTTAATCTCGGCAAAGCTAGAATCTTGGACAGCAGTCCACTAAAACTTGCCTTTCTTGAGGCACTCGGTTAACAGAGCCACGATATTGCTGAAACCTTTTATGAAACGCCGGTAGAATGAGGCCAAGCCAATGAAGATTCGTAATTCTGTAACCGTTGTCGGAGTAGGCCAATCTCTCACAGCAACAATCTTTTTCGGATCTATGTGTATTCCATCAACCCCAATTATATACTCCAAGAAGAGCAGCTGAGATGATCCAAAAACACACTTTTTACGATTAATGTAAAGCTTGCTATCCCTCAAGGCAGAAAAAACATTCTTGAGATGAATTAGGTGTTCCTTTATATCCTTACTGAAGACAAGGATGTCATCAAAATAAACCACCACGTACTTGTTTATAAACGGCTTAAGCACCTCATGCATCAATCTCATGAACGTACTCGGAGCATTGCAAAGGCCAAACGGCATTACCATCAACTCATACAATCCCTCTTTCGTCTTGAACCCAGTCTTCCATTCATCCCCGGGTGGGATTCGGATTTGGTGGTAGCCACTCGTCAAATCAATCTTAGAGAAAATCTTAGCACCGACTTATTGATCAAGCAGGTCATCCAATAGTGGAATAGGGAACCAATACTTGACTGTGATTTTGTTGAGAGCCCGACTGTCAACACACATCCTCCACTTTCCTTCCTTTTTGGGAACCAATATTGCCGACACAACACAAGGGCTCAAACTTGGTCTAATTATTTGTTTGGCCAGCAGCTCGTCAACCATACCTTGCAAAATAGTGTGTTCGTTTGGGCTGATCTGATAATAGGGCAGGTTGGGAAGAGATGCACCTGGGGTGAGGTCGATGTTGTGTTGTATCTCACGCATAAGAGGTAAACCGGGGGGGAGGGGTATCTCAATGGGGTACAAGTCAGAAAAATCCTCCAGCAGTTGCAACAATCGAGTATCTCTACTCTCTTCTTGATGACGATCATCCTGTTCTTTCACCATTAAAGCAAATAGTCAGGAATCCTCCTCAAGGTTTTCCTTAAACTCTACACCATTAGTAATTAGCAATTGAGGTCTCTCTTCTTCTTTACGTTTGGTCCCTTTCAATGATCCCGGAAGCAGAATGATCTTCTTACCCTTCCAACTAAAGGAATACGTGTTATCCTTCCCTTTATGCCTCACATCTTTGTCGAATTTCCAGGGTCGGCCCAAGAGCAAGTGACAAGCATCCATCTCAACAACATCGCACACAAATTCATCACAATACGAATTTCCAATCGAGAAAGGAACAAGACAAGTTTCTGTTACCTTATTTTCCAGACCTTTCTTGATCCATCCAACATTGTAAGGGTGAGGCTGCTTCTCTGAATTTAGGCCCGAAGCTTTGACTGCATTCTTCGAAATTAAATTGTCACTAGCCCCACTGTCAATGATGACATTGCCTACCTTCTTGTTTATGGTGCACCGAGTTCGAAACAAGGAATTTCTTTGAGTGGAAGTGGACTCGACGAGTAGGACTCATTCCACTATACAAACCAATGATGAACCTTCATCCCCTGCTAGAGCTTCTGCTTCTTCACCCTCATATTCGGTTATCACAATTTCAGCTTCTCCTTCCCTGTTTACCAACGTAATTTGCTTTCGTTGAGGGCAAGCATGTGATTTGTGACCATGTTGGCCGCATCGATAACACTTATCCCCAGTGTAACGCCGATATGGATCAATAGGTTTTTGTTCTTGTGGTTTTGGGGCCTTGTTCTTGTTCCCGTCATTAATTTCAACCTCTTTGTTCGGAACCGGACTGTTGTTAGCCGAATTGTTGGGCCCAGCAAAGAGTATTCTCCCAGAATATAATTTGTTGCTTTTCCTTTGAATCTGCTGTTCAGCGGTTTGAGCTAGTGTAAACTCTTCACTCAGACTCCAAATATGAGTCAACTCTAACTTTTCTTGTATCTCCTCTCCTAAACCTCCAACATATCTGGCTACCTGCAATTCTTCTTTTTCCGGGGTTATCGTTTGGGAACCCAAACGATAGAACTCATTCGTATACTCGTTGATGGATCTTCCATTTTGCTTGCAGTAGATAAATTGCAGCATCAACTTCTTCGCATAATTAGAGGGTAAAAACCTAGCAGTGAGAAGTGATTTCATCCTTGACCATGAAGTGATCTTACTCTTTCCTTTCAGATGTCGGTCATTTTGCAGTTGCTTCCACCAAGCATGGGCTCCACCTTTCAACCGATATGAGACCAACTTACACTTCATATTTTCTGGGGGGTTCATCCTTTCAAAATAATCCTCTACCGAATCGAGCCAGTCCAAGAAATCTTCAATGTGTAGAGTACCGTCGAACATCGGGATTTCCATTTTAATCGGAATCCACCTCGATCTATTTCGCCGTCAAATATGTAAGGTCTTGGTGGGGGTTGGGTCCGTTCTTTATTCAAACTCGGAACATCCAAATCGGTATCGGAGTCTTCCACCGGAACTTTCATTTGCTTCTTCCCATTGCTCGTACCTTCAAAACAACTGGGTTGTTGTTCTTTCTGCGTTATTGTATGGATATAGGGTTCATTTTCCTTCTCCAATGGCGTTCGAGTTACATCTCGCTCTGACCGATGAAGACCTGTCTCAACTCCTCTTGTCCCTTCTTGAATTCTTGAACCGCTTGGTGAACTGAAAGAGCAACTCCTTCAATCTTCCAATCTAAGTCTCTGATTACTGCCCAAAGGGCCTTCAAATCCCGATCTACGTCGTGGATTTGGCTTCCTTCGACATCAGCGCCGGTCATCGGATACAAATGGGGAAAACCCTAAGTTGTCTCTGATTACCAGAATGATGCAAATCTAAAAGAAGATAAAGAAAAACCAGCTAGCAGCAGCAGCTAGGATTGAGTTTCATTCAAAATGACAAAATTTGCCTTACAGAGATAGGTTTTCAGCTTAAATATGATAAGCCTCAAACAGACAGAAAGACGAAAATACCCTCTAGAATAAGGACGACAAAATATTATAAAATAAGCTAATAAATATGGATGAATAAATTAAGGTTGCTCTGCATCAGATGATTACACCGAGTAAAAGGAGCGCCACTAAATCCCAAGTCCATCAAAAAGCAATCTTTCAGAGTACGTTGAAAGATAAAATTTGGCGAAACGTGTTGAAAGAGTATCCTAAACTCAATCGGGTTGGACCGGATCCAGACCGGATCGGATCATTTCTACTATTTCTTTATCTTTATACATATATTAAATGGATTTTCTGTTGTCATATATTTGTTCTTTTAAAGAACCAATTATGAATTGTTATATGATAACGTCCTTAGTATTAAACTGTGATAGAGAAACCATGATAGGCCATTATGGTTGATGAGATCTCTAATCACTTCAATAAGTTTCATACTTAAATGTCTCTAGGCTTATGTACTATTAAACATGGCATTGATAGTAGAAACATGTTAGCACGTATTAGATGTCTTTTGTCTTTAAGGGTAGGGATAGATCTCGTCTATCGATGTGTAGAGACACTTGGACTGTACGTGGACGTGTATTAGAGAATGCGTACCTTAGACTGACCCACTTACACTGTTAAATGTCACACTATGTGGTGGTTGTGTAATTACCTTAAGACTGTAGTCTACATGGCATCACGGTGTGGATTGTCATTTTTTGACACTATTGAGGTTTCCCTTAGCCATGGGGAGATCATGCGGTAGTGATTGTGTGTGATACTGAAACATGCGGAGTATACATGTTTGGTCATCCGGAAATCGCGTACCCTAATAGTAGGGGTGAATATCCGAAAAGGGCCTTTTTATAAGGAATGTCTTACTCTCGTGAATCTTTGCAAAGTGGAAGTAAATGAGTTACTTCGAAAGAGCATGATATCAAGATTATAAGATATAGTCGTTGATGTTTGACACTCGACAAACGACCGTATGTATATTATTACAGCGATATGATTCTTTTTACACGGTAACCGTTTCACATGAAAGGTAGTAGTCATTGCATTTGACTTTTCCGATGATTGGGGCTCACGGTGTGTTGCTAGACGCTATCCCGTGATCGTTAGGTATGAAGGGCATTTTCGTAATTTGCACTTTGTGTTTACGGCCAACATATTCGAAAGTCTATCAGGTCACACACATATGAACATCAAGTCGGATTAAAAAGTGGTTATAGCAATAACCAAATAAGGAAAGAATTTATGTCATACTATAAATGTTATAGTGGTAAATTAATATGGTGATATTTATTTATTATGAATAAATATAATACAAGATATTAATTATATCGATTAATTAAATATATGTATTATATATATATATATATATATATATATATATATATATATATATATATATATATATATATATATATATACTAGTCAATAACTCCGTGCATTGCGAGGGCGATATGATAATGTGATTACATTCAATTAGTATGCATAATATGTACTACAAAACAAAGTCTTTTCAAACTTATTGTAATGCAAGCTATTAAAATTCTTTTGTTTAAGATTAATATTTGTTTCCGGCGTCAGATAGAGTCAAAAACAGACAACACAACATGTCCAAAAGCTACACTGATGCCAATAATTGTGGTTATATTTCTACTTTTAACATTGCACGGGAGAACATATATTTTAAAAGAAGATTTTTTTTTTAAGGATGAAAAGATGATTTTTGTTGGCATGTTTGTTATGCAGGAATTAAATTGAATGGAATAAAACAATAGAATGAAATGGAATGTAATGGAATAAATTAATTATATTACTGCGTTTGGAATATGCAAGATTGGAATGAATTATATAAAAGATGACACATTGAGTGATAAGTAGAGCATGGTAGTGAATTAAGGTTGGCTGGAGTAGGGTATGGTATGGTTCATAAGGTAGGATATAGGAGAAGGGTAGGGTTGCCCTACGCCATACCCCATTGCACTCTGGCTCTCTTCCCACCCACCACTACACACCGCTATCATACCCTACTCACTACCCTATCTTACCCTATCCAATATCACCATATCTTGCCCTCGACATCCTACCTACCTTACCCATTACCTACTATACTATACTCCAATATCACCCACCCCTACCCTACCCTACCTTACCCATCATACCACCCTACCTTACCCACCACCCCACCCTTCTCTACCCTACCTTACCCTACCCACCACCCCAACGTACCCTACCCACCCCACAACCCTACCCTATCCACCATTCCACTCAACCCTATATACCCACCACACCACCCCTACCTTACCTTACCACTACCCCAACCTATCCAACCATACTCTACCCTACGCTACCCTACCCTCCCCTACCCTACCCACCATTCCACTCAACCCAATCTTACCCACCACACCACCCCACATCACCTTACTTCCACTCAACCCTACCTTACCCACCACTCAACCCTATTTTACCCACCCTACCCCAACCTACCCTACTCTACCCTAGCAACCCTACCTTTCCCACCACTTCACTTTACCTACCCTACCATACCTTACCCACCACCACCCCTTACCATACCTTACCCACCACCACCCCTACCCTACCTACCGAACCCACCCCTTACCCACCACCTTACCATACCATACCCACCATACGTCCCCGTGCAATACACAGATATATTTAAGTTTAGATATTTTTCAAAATGTAATCTAATGTTAGGATATTTTGCATTGATTGGTAAAATTAAAGTTATCATTTTTTAAGTATATATTTCGCATTAAGTGCCATAAATTCAAGAATATTTGTAATTAATTGAGATGACTAATAATTATGATTGATTCTGATTTTTAATTTGTGAGAACCATAATTAGTGTGATTGGAGAGAGAAGTTATTTATTACAAAAATCAAATTATAATTTTTAAATTTTGTAATTAGTGTGAACTGTAATTAATATGATTGGAGAGGGAGATTATTTTTTAGAAAAATCAATTTTGATAAAGTTGAATTTTGTAATAAGTGTGAACTCTAAATAGTGTCATTTCAGGGAGAAGTTATTTATTAGGAGAATCAAATTTTATAAAGTCAAATTTGTAATTATTGTGAAGTGTAATTAGTGTTATTGGAGTGAGAGCATATTTAGTAGAAAATAAAATTTCGTTTATTAGTTTTTAAATATTATACTTTAATAAAAAATATTTTGCATTAAGTGACATAAATTTAAGAATATTTGACATTATTTTAAGATGGATAATTTAGAAGCGATGTATTTAATGTCTCAATATTTTGTATTAAATTACATATTTGAGTGTATATATTTATCAAAATGTTATTTAATATTAAAATATTTTTCATTGATTGGAAAAATTAAAATTTTCATTTAGTAAATATTCTAACCTAATGTGACATTTAAAAAAAACTTAATGTGATATTTCGCATTAAGTGCCATAAATTTAAGAATATTTGATATTAATTAGGATGGCTAATTTAATGGGATATATTTAATATGAGAATATTTTGTGTTAAATGACATATTAGGTCTATATTTTCAAATTATTCCAATAAAAGTCAAATTTTGTAATTATTGTGAAGTGTAAGTAGGGTGATTAGTGTGAGAGGTTATTTAGTAGAAAATCAAAAATTTTAATTAGTGCATGTTTGAATTTTTTTTTATATTTTTCTATTAATTATGATTCACTCTGATTTCAATCAACTATTGTATACTATAAATATCATTATAGTCGTATTTGTCTATTAATGATTCTATCAAATTTTAGAAAGTCAAAAAATTTAATTCGTGTGAACGTGTGATTGGAGAGAGAGGTTGTTTATTACGAAAATCAAATTATAACAATTTAAATTTTATAATTAGTGTGAATTATGTAATTAGTGTGATTGGAGAGATATGTTATTTATTAGAAAAATCAATTTGATAAAGTCAAATTTTGTAATAAGTGTGAACTATAAATAGTGTCATTTGAGAGGATGTTATTTATTAGGAAAATTAAAATTTAAAAAGTCAAAGTAATTATTTTGAAGTGTAAGAAAGTGTGATTGGAGTGAGAGGATATTTAGTAGAAAATCAAATTTCATATATTACTTTTTAAATATTATACTTTAATGGAAAAATATTTCACATTAAGTGACATAAATTTAACAATATTTGACATTATTTTGGGATAGATAATTTCTAAGGGATGTATTTAATGTCTCAATATTTTTTATTAAATAACATATTTGAGTTTATATATTTATCAAAATGTTATTTAATGCTAGAATATTTTTACATTGATTGGTAAAATTAAATTTATCATTTATTAAATATTATAACCTAATGTGACATTCAAAAAAAAACCTAATGTGATATTTCACATTCAGTACCATAAATTTAAGAATATTTGATATTAATTAGCATGACTAATTTATAGGGATGAATTTAATATGAGAATATTTTTTATTAAATGACATATTCGGTCTATGTTTTTAAATTATTCCAATTTTTTGTTGAACAATTATTGTATCATGTTTGGTTGATAAAATTTTTTCATTGTTCTATTAATTATAATGCATTCAAATTTTAATCAACTATTGTATTACACACTAAAATTTTGTAATTATTGTGAAGTGTAACTATTAATTTGTTATTGTATATTTAGTAATTAGTGTGAATTGTAAGTAGTTATTTGAGGTAATAAATGATTACATTTATTTGTATTTGTCTAATACTGATGATTGATTCTGATTTTAATCAATTATTATATACTATATTCTGCCCTAATTTAAAAATAAAAAAACACTAAGGCTCCGTTTGGTTTCGGACTGGATTGGATCCATTTGGATCCAACTTAATATTTTATTCACCCACTATCTTATTTACTATTATTTTAATATTTCTCTCACCAATCATTTCACCATCAAACAAATAAAATAATATTAATTAATTCATTTTATTCATCACCTACACTATTCAACCATTACTTTATCAATATAATATTTCTCTCACCAATCATTTCACCAATCATTTCTTCATCAACATAAACTTTAATACAACTCTCTCATGACTCAAATGGATCCAGTCCAGTCTGAAACCAAACAGGGCCCAATTGCCTCACTATGCTATTTTCCCTAAAACCCTAAAAAAATAACAAAAATATGCACAAATAAAATTAAAACGCAAATTCAAAAATTGGTACCTTGCACAGAGCTAGATGCCTATACAAATCAAATACATATAAAGAATGACAAAAGAAAAAAAAATTAAAAAAATCCTCCATATTTATCAAAAATATGCCTTTTTTAATATCAACATAAACCCTTAAAAATTAGGCTAAACCCCGACAATATGATTTTTTCTAATTAAACCCTAAAAAATAACATAAATATATACAAATAAAATTAGAATGCAAATCCAAAAATTCGTACCTTTCACGGAGCTAAATGACTGCACAAATCAACTACATATAAAGAATGACAAAAGGAAAAATGTTAAAAAAAAATCCGCCATTTTTTTTTTGAAAAAATTAACAAAATATGAATATCAGCCTAAACCCTAAAATTATGAATTTTGATTAAACCCTAAAAAGTTTTTTTAAATGCACAAATATAATTATAACACAAATTCAAAAATTCATACCTTGCACGGAGGAAGATGTCTGCACAAATCAACTACATATAAAGAATGACAAAAGAAAATTATTAAAAAAAATCCGCCATATGTATGCACAAAGGGATGAATCAATTCGTGCCTTGCTCGGAGCTAAATGTCTGCACATATGGATGAATCAAGTAAATCCTAAAAAAGTAAAAATAAAAAATAAAAAAATATATGCACAAATAAAATTATAACACAAATTCAAAAATTCGTACCTTGCACAGAGGTAGATGTCTGCACAAATCAATTACATATAAAGAATGACAAAAGAAAAATTATTTAAAAAAATCCGCCATATGTATGCAAAAAGGGATGAATCAATTCGTGCTTTGCACGGAGCTAAATATCCGCACAAATGGATGAATCAAATGAGTTGTATAGATGATTTGAATGAGATGAATGAGCATTATTAAAAATTAGACAATGTAATGTAATACCATAGATCGCAAAATGGAATGGATGAATGAAGTGAGATGAATAGGTGAATATGAAATGAAGTGAATGTGAGCTAGAAAAAGATTGGAAAAGAATGTGAGCTAGAAAAAGATTAGGAAAAATATGGTATTTATTAGGTAAATCAAATTTTAATTAATTTTTCTAATTAGAGTAATGAATTTTCTAATTAGGGTAGGTTTGTTTTTTTTCCTTCATTTTTGAAATTTCTAATTAGGGAAGTTTTTTTTTTTTTTTTTCCTATTTTCAAATTTCTAATTAGGGTAGGTTTTT